>JBAJHX010000105.1:0-12372 GCA_037176925.1 Amniataba percoides
TGTAATGAGGAGATTTGTTCAGCCACCACAGAGCTGCTGCTGTTTTTGCACCCAGGTCAAACAGTTTTTTTTCTTCATGTGTTACTTTGCAGCTACGCCTCCTGAATCTCTTCACACACCTCTTGCTCATATTCTGCTTCCTGTGGTGGGCGTCTGCTTCTTGCTGTTCTTGGTGTTGGTGCTGTGCATCTGGAGGAGGCTCAAAGGTCAGCCTGCAAATAAAATCCCATTTCTTTTCATGTTTAGTGTCTGAAAGTGAATGTTTCAGGATCATCTCTGTGCAGGAAATACTACCACAGAGCACACATCATCACAAAAACCAGACAAACAGACTAAACAAAAACACAAACAGGAATCATCATGTTCACTGTCCTTTGAGGAACTTTACTTGGGCGATTCCATTTTATGCTAATTTATACTTCTACTTTTTATGTTTAGTTTAAAATTCAAGACATGATCAATTAAATTATGATATTTTACTTTAATATGAGAGATCTCTGTTATTGTTACCCACTGAGTCAGACTATATTTCAGTGCTTTTTTGGAGAAATCAGTAAAACAGAGAAAACCTGTGAGACGCTTCCTTCATTGAATTTACAATATCTGTGGTCACGTGATTCTTTATCCGTCTCTTTTCTTTAAACTATCCATGAATGCTCGTGCATTGTGGACAGATTTAATCTGACAGAGAGAGAAAGTGTGTTTGAAGGTTAAAGATGCCTGTTAATACTTTGCATGTGTGTGTTCCTCAGAAATTGAAGCTACAACAACTGTCTACACTACGATCAAACCAAGAACCTCCTGAGAGGAAACAGCAGAGACAATAAAATCTGTTTTATGTGTTTAATTTTGTGTTAAACTGAAGAAATGTTAACTGTGTTGCTGATTTCTGGGGGTTGAGTCTAGTTTTGTTTTGTGTTTTTCTGCCTCTCATTTCTTTGATGACATCTGTCATAAACTGAACAAATTCAAATCTACTGCAGAGATACAGACACATTAATTTCTTTATTTAATGAACTGAACATTTGTAACGTTGCAAGAGTGCAAAAGAGGAAACAAAAGGGGGTTGTTCATGCAGAAACACTGTGATTTGTGTTATTATATTGATCACAGTGTGTTACTGAATCATTTTGATTGAGTTGTGGTTATATAAATGTGCATTATTTATATTATATTTATGCTTTGTCTTGGTTTTATATCATCATTTCTTAATGTTGTCTTAGTAAGCTTTCTAATAAAACAAAGCACAGCTGCTACTACTACTTTAAAGTCCTCCTCCACTGGAAAATTTGCATTTGCATTTTATCATCAGTGTTATCAAGTTAAAAAAAAAAACTAGGTGGTTATTTTCACATTTGTCTACTGAAAATGGGTTTAATAAGTGCAAGTACAAGTTTAATTTGTGACATATAAGTGGCTTTGGAGTCAACCTGGTCCAACATGCAAATGTGCATGAATAGTTGCATGATTAGCTTTGATTAAACTTCTTAATATTTCTTTATATTCTTATATTCTTCTTTATATTTGATCAATTACAAGTCTGCAAAATGTAAAGACCAAAACAGCCGATGATATTTATCTTCACTTCTGTATATCATGAAATGCTCAGCTGACTGATTTCCCATTTTCCAATATTAAGGTGGGGCCAGTGTTCAGCGAACCTTAAAAAAGACCATTTTTAGTTATTGTGATGAGCATTTCTGTCGTCATATATTAATGAAGCAAAACTTTTATACAAAACCTTTACATAAGCCAATACATTTTCCAAATATTAACCAACTAAAATTCATTTTTATTGAATAAAAAAATACAGGTATTATTTGTACCAACACAATATTTTCATATTCAGGCTGACTAAAAACAGAGCTGCTAACACACACACTTTGTCAGACTGAGGTTAAAGTTGCATTGATTTTAGCATTTAACGTTTAGTCCAGTTTCTGCATGCATTCACACACAGTGTTAGTATGACGGTGCAGAAGATTTTCAGCGTGATGGTACACGCCAGCGAGGGCAGAGACACAAGAGGAAGAGGAAGAGGAGGCTCCACCACTGGGAAAGACAAAGAAACATTTAATTGGTCAAATAGAAGAAACAAGAGACAATCACCATTTAAATTTTCATTCTGAGAACTGTAGTAACACAGGCTGCTGACTTTTTCATACCAGACTGTTCCTGGTTTTATATTAATGCCTTTCATTGCGTTATTTCGCCCCCTGGTGCCAAAACTGTAAATGACATGCTCCTTCATGGTTCTTGTATGAAGGTGTACTCAAAAAGTGTTTGTCATCTCATGTATCTGTTGCTTTTGATTGAGTGGTAGAGCGATGGGTTCCTACAAAGTAAGAAAGGATGCTAAAAACTTCCAGATACCAACACCACGATGGAAAAGATCAATCACAGTAAACACTAATGTTGTTTTGACCAAATACCTTTGGATAAAGCTCTTTGTTTAATGCATTATTATCTTAATTGTCTTTCTATTCCACTTAATCATGCTCAGATGACATCTGGTCGATGAGAAAGTCTGCAGCTGTTGCTCGATGTGAGCAAAAGTTAAAGTTTTGTGATCTGGGTGCTGACGTCAATACAAGCAATCATTGACAGGACAACAGACAAATCTAGTCCCTGCTGCAGACTTTCAACTGAATGCCTGAATAAACTAAAACTGGCCTTCACATGCAGATTACCCAGAACACCATCATCACCTTTGACTGCCAGCCAGCTCTGAGGCGACTCTCCTTTCGTCGGGTGCTTGCATTTGTAGAAACCTTCATCATTCACAGACACTCTTGACAGGGTCATGTTTCCTGTGGGCTGAGTCCCGATGAAAACACCGTCTTTGTAGAAGTTTGCAGAGAAATTAGAGGCCCCTGTTCTGTGGTTTTCTTCTTTGTAGACACAGACGAGTGTTACTTCATCGCCCACCGTCACAGGAAGCGCGGGGCTCTGCAGGATCACAGCGCCGCCTGAAAACAAAGCATGCCACCAACTCTTACAACAGATAAAACAACCGAAAGCATCAATCTGTTTCTGTTCCACGTCAACACATTTACCAGAAACGGAGATGTTGACGGCCTCGCTGCACTCCCCCTGCTCTGACTCGCACCAGTACACTCCAGTGTCTGAAGGATAGGCGTCAATAATGGCGCAGGAAGAAGCTTTCCAGATTCCCCAGCCGGTGTTACACAGCTCAGGCGACTGAGAGGAAGAGTTTCTCCTCACAATCCAGCCGCTGGAGTTGCCCGCCGCAGCGCAGGTCAGAGTGATGGTGTCGTACCAGAAGAACTGAGCTGTGTTGGGATGGACGCTGATTGTGGCTGCAGTGGAAATAAAAGAAGTGAAACCATCAGACTGAGCAGTGTGCTGGGAAGTCACGTTAAAGGGTGAGAAAGGTATGTTGAGTGTAAAGATACATGATGGGTGAGCCGAGCGTTGGCATTTCCTCTTTGGTCGTTACTCTTCAAAGTCTTTTTAAACATATATATATATATTTGATTTGACGCGCCAGCTGCACAGAAGCTCAGCCGCGCTGATGGATGCATAAAATCATCTAAATGTTTAAGAGTTGTCCGTCTCTGTGGAGGGAACATGTGCTGGCTCTTTCCAGGATGCGGTTAAATAACATTTTCCTCCCAGAGTGAGAAGTGTGGACTGCCATTACAACTTACCGAAAGACAGACAGACTTTCATTTTGCATAAAGCCCACAAGACTAAACGTGGTGGCAAAAGACTGCACTGGTAATGCTAAAATCAACATCACAGATCAGTTTCTTAAAGGTTAAAGCCTCAAATGGGCTCATAAATGGAAGTTATCACACATTATTATCACAAAAATCAATCCAATTTCAAGAATTTGAACTAAAAGGTCCTCAAGAAGAAGCTGATACTATTAGCCCATCAGACCTGGCTCCAGTTAAACCCTTTAAACTGAATTCATCCAATCATTACATTAAACATTACTCTTGTTATTAATCATACTGTGTTTGGACTTAGTGGTTGGGAACAGAGTAAGTGAAAGTAAAATAAGAGCATGATTATTGCCAAACAGCAGATTTTCTTAAAGCTGCAAGTGAGAAAAACACAGAAAAACTGAAATATCTTACAGAGAATCAAACAGACTGAGGCGATCTCCATCACGTCTTAACTTCTTTGTCTTGATGTCTGTCTGTCCGTCCAACAGTACAACGGGGAAGTGAAGACGAGTTAAACTGTTGCTGGGGTCTCCAAAGCTGCCGTTAGACCTGCACTTGTGGTTTAGTCTAACACAAAAACGCAGCTCATTCTTTCCACAGCCACAAAATTCACACCCATCATCAGCCTTAAAAGTAGACCGGAAGCGGAACAGCTGGAACAAATGATTAAAAAAAAAAAGTCAAAAGTAAGATGGTCCACAGTTATTTCATTTATTTGTCATTATAAAAGACAGGATTGCACCATAAAATTGTAGTTCACACCCTCTTCACACAACACATGCACATAACAAATACATATACAATCATACATGACCACATCCCCTCAGTCCAAACACTCAGTATAAACTCTAAAAAAATATCTACACAACAGTTCCCAGTTTCCCATTTCTGTTAGCCTGAGTTTTATTATGAGTTTGTTTTAAAAACCAATGAAATGTTGCTGCAACTGCTACCAACAAACTTTTAGCAAGAATAAAGCAAAAATAGCATCATTGTGGAGTTTTATGACAAAATGATATAAATTTCAAAAGTGAAAATCTCTGTGTAAATATTGCAGTGTAAAAAAATACTTTATTTTTCGTGACTGTGGACATGACATGTATCATCGAGGGGGAAAAACTAATATAAAGTGTCAAAGGTGCCTCGAGATCAGCTTCAAAGACTCTCCTGGAGGGATGAGCACCATTTTTCCAAAAGATATTCCCTCCTGTGGTGTTTTCATGATGGTGTTGGAGAGCGTTGTAAAATAGTTTGTTCCAAAATCTCCCATATTTGTTTAAAGTGGGTTGAAATGTGGCGTGTGCAAATATCGCAGTATAGGGTTCACATCGTTTTCATCTTATCTGTCATGTTTCTGTTTGTGTGAAATTAGCACAGGATCTTTGCAATAAAGATTAAGCACATAGCAGACAGAATATATCCTTAAATGCACAATAAAAAATGAAAAAAAATATACTATTAAAGCAATAACATGATTTTTTTTCACATACATCAACAAAAACCTGAATCCCTTTAAGTGTGTTGTTTTGAATTTCTACAGTTAAAAACAACCTGGGTGGTCTTTCACAGAAAATGTGCTTTCATTCTCAGGAAGTCACAGTCTTTTTCATATCTGCAGAGCGACTACATTTCCTGTAAACACTTTGGCTTTGTCATTTTTAGAACAGTACATACAGCACCCATGCCCAGAAGTACCTAAATACCTCTGTTTTGCTTTGGTTTTAAGAGTGACAGAAAATGGGGATGCTAAGGAGTTGTTCTATTAGTATCATCCACGATATTTAAACAATGGAGACACTTAGTTATGAAGTAAGTAAGTAATTCAAATTCATTATGGGATTAAGATTACAGAAATGTTAAGTTATGAAAAAACATTCCCACCTCCATATGTCTTTTTATTTGTCAAGCTTTCGAGATATCTGCTGCTTCTCACCATTCAACACGTTTCAGTGGCTTTTTAAACACATTTGGTGAAAATATAACACCAAATGCCAACTTTTCATTTTCTTTTTTTTTTTTTTATTTTACCGGGTCAAATTCTGCTCTGCTCTCATTTTATCAACGGCTCGGTGTCTTCGGACAAAGTGTCCGGGATACTGATGCGGTTATGAAGCGGGGCTGAGATGGTGTGTCTGCGATTCACACTGGCACTGTTTTGTTTTGGTTTAGAGAAGCTCATTGAGCGGTCAACGTGTCCTTTCTCTGAGGTGAGTGACACAGCACCGTTATCGGTCAGGACAGAGTTACGGCTGGCTGACACTGGAAACAGGGTGCCAGATTTTGAATCGGCCTTCTTGGGGGAGTTGCCAGATTTTGAATCGGCCCTTTTGAGGGAGTTGCCAGATTTTGAATTGGCCCTCTTGGGGGAGTTGCCAGGTTTTGGGCAGGTTCTGTCGTCAGACTCGTGCGGGGATAAGTTAGTGGGGTTTGGGTGAAGATTGACGGATTGTGAGACATCTGGTGGGGATGCAGAGGGACTGTTTTCTAATGTGGGCTGTTCATGCTGCCACACAACCAAACTCGACCGATCTGAGGGAGATCTTTGGACATTCACCTCTCCACTTATTTGCTGGGTGGTCTTGTCTTCTTCATGAAGCACTGACATCCTCTGATGCTCAGCAGCAACATTTCTTTCACCGTCAGCCTGGTTTGTCGAGGTTGAAGCGTTTGGCACCGGCTTTTTTTTCAAACCCTCTGTGGGAAGACAAAAATTAATGCCTGCTTCATCTCCGACATTTCAGGTTTGATACAATAAAATCTCAAACAGAACAGAAACTAAAGAAACTTAAGATAAGTACATAAACGTATCCATTTGTGTAATGAAATAATCACAAATATGCTGCACATATCCGTATCTTTGAGGTATTTGGTTGAAGAGGTTTGTGGTGAATTTTGGGATGTAGCAGCTGCAGAGAAAATACAGTTTCCAAAGCGTTACTGACTTACCACAGATACAAGACCTGCAGAAGATGGTGCATGAGATAGAAATGAATGCACATATTATGATGGCTATTGCAATGGCAACAGCGCAAGAGCTCCAGCTCTTATCTGAAATGAGAAATATTACAACAATCAACAATCATATGATATTTCAGAATTATTATCTACTCTACAAAGATGCCACCTGAATATTTTGTTGTCAGACTGTCACAGACACACTTGATATAAGACACTGGAGTCTCAGTCGAATGACTTGAATTATATGTGCTTGATTCACATATGTAATAAAAATAATAAATAAAAGGTTTATTGCTTATTTATTTTTCTATTTTTTCATCTTATTGCACAAAGTTCATTAGAGGCAGTAGATGTGACTCAATTGATTGAAAAAAAAAATGATGGTCATGGGATGAGCAACCATCCGTTTATTACAGAAATAAAACTAGTTCCAGTTTTTCATTCATACACACGACAGAGTATTTATTATCACTTTTATAAGAAACTGTGTTTGGCTAACAGAATGGTAAGTAAGGTTAAAGCATGAATGTGTCACAAGTTGGAGGTGGATGGTTAAAGCGCTGGCGTACCTTGGAAGAGAAATAAATCTGTGATCCTTGTCTGGTTTATGTCAGGCTGGTGAACTCTGCAGGTGATGCTGTGATTAAAAGACAAAGTTTGGTCAGTTTTTAATCAGAAAGTGTAGAGATTTCTGCTGGAAAACATAGTTCTGCTGTTGGTGAGTCAATAACAATGTTGTTTTGTCAGTTTGTGCACTGAAATATCTCAAGAAATATTAAATTGCCTACAAGAGGATAAATCATACTAACTACTTAAGTAATGATCTTAAACTTTGCATGAAAGCATGACATAAATTCATGTGTCCTTTAGGATAGATTCCAATTATTTAGTGATTCACTTTTGATCCAACTCCATCCAGTAAAAAACAAAATACTGTCAATGCTTTGGTTTTTGACCATATACCTGCAAGATTAATTACTTTCACAAAAGCTTCATCTGTACTTTGTTTTTAGTTAATCATTAAGTATTAAAGTGGAATTGAACCTCTTGGAAGCAGCCTGTAAGGTCGCCCTCCGTGTGACGGTGAAACATCCCGTACTGTCCAGATTAGTCTTTGGATCTGCAGCACTGATGATGTTTCCGTGCTCATCGACAAATGTTATCTCGGGTTCTGGCTTCCAGCAGCTGGCTTCACACTGCACAGTCACTCCACCATCCTGAGCAACGACTGACAGCTTTGGCTCAGAAACTGCGGCTGCAAAAACAAGGTGTGACCTTTGAATTTTCCATTTTCCATTATTAAGTTCTTTAATCACTGAACTTTAGAGAATCTTTAGAGAAACATTAAAAGACCACTGTGACATTTTGGGATGCTTATTCACATTCAGGTCTGAGATCTTAGCTTAGCTTAGCATAATAACTGGAAACGACCAAACAACTAAACCTGGCTTTGTCAAGGTAAGCAAGCAAAATTTGAAGGTGTGAAAATAACAAACTACTCTTTTACAGGAGATTATATGTAGATGGAAGTTTCTCCATAACTAAAACAAACTATTTCCAGGAGACTGTAACACAACTGCAAAGCTTTTACTACAAAGAAATCTGACAGGACGTACCGACAACAAGCTCCAGTCGGGCGACCTCTTGAGGCATCGTCTGGACGAGCGTGCAAATATATGTTCCCTCATCAGAGAGCTGCAGGTTGGAGATCCTCAGTGAGACGTTTCCATTTTTCAGTTCCTCCAGGAAGAGGTTTGTCCTGTACCTGAAGGCCGGATTCTTGATCTCGTAGGTCTCACAGCCATCGCGGTACAGGAAGACCGTGTCTGGTTCCAGGCCTTCCTTGGTCCACTCCACCGTGGGGTTGTCATTTTTGAGACTGATGCTGCAGGGCAAAATGGCCGTGTTGCCAGCAAAGGCTTGGATCTTCAAGTTCTCTGAGGTCCCTCCTGTGAATGAAGAAAAGTCAACAAACCCCACGAAAAAGACCAAAACCAACTATTTCTCCAACATAAAGTTGCATCCAAAGCCACACATCTCTCCTTCCCCTGTCCCTTAGAGCTCTACTTTTATCCAGAAACTCTTAAAACACATAAATGAGTCTCACCATGAACACACACACACTATGTTTTATTATGACTCAAATCCACATCCTGCTGAAATAAATGCTCACAAGAGCACCAAATGTGTCAATCCACCTCCAAAAATAGTCATAACTTGACTTTTTATCTATTTTACCAAATAAGAGAAGTGATATATTGTTTTTCTTTAATGGGATTACAGAAACAAAAGTATACTAGTATAGAAGTTTAGTATAAAAGTATAGTCATAATTATTCTTTAATAGCTTCATGTATGTGCCTATTATAAGCACTTGTCATTATGAACGTCCACAAAAAATAACTTAAGATATATCATGCCAAGCACCATATAACAAAATTTTAACACACTGCATGGAAAAGGCTTTAAATCTGCTCTTATCAAGTCTTATCTGATCAACTAACAACATTAATGAAGGTTTTGCTCGTAGTGACAAACCCACAGAAAATCAACACTTCCGAATCTCACGAGTCTTTCAGGTGATCGCTTTCAAAGGGAGACTCCTACTTTGAAGCCGTCAGCTCAGTCAGACAACACGTCAGACGGCAGTTTCAGTTCCTGAAATCTTCACATATGAAAAACCATTAAGTCGCAATACAAGGTGCAACTGTGCAACCATGTACTTTCACACCAAAAGCTTGACGTCGACAGTGCTGCTCTGTCAGTACGTCTGTCCACAACGTCGGTCCAGACTGAAATAACTCAACAACAAATGGATGGAGGTAAATAAAAAAATGCAGATATCTGATGCCTGCAGGCTGAATTCTAGTGAGTCTGGTGATCCTCATCTGCTGACGTCTTCTGCAGCACCCCGTGACGTTGTCATTTAACATTTGGATGAATAGAGTTGGGCACGACCATTCCCAGATTCCCAGAGGATTCATTGTAGTCTCTTTGGCAGGCATCAGATGTGGTGACAATCTGCCTCTGTCTCCCGTTTCCGTTCACATTCCCACCAGATGTGCTCAGGCTTCCCCCCCCCTCCCTCGGTTTTCAGGATCTCACCACACCCATCTGCTCTGCCACTGCAAGACTCTACATGACTGACCCATCCTCATTCATTCCTCCCAAGATCATTGTTGGTGCGTTGATGCCTCCTACTTGCCTCTAAACTGCTTTTTACAAGAAATCAACAGGCAACCTCGCTCTCAACCCCCCCATGTCAGACTTTTCTTACTCTCAGCAGCATTTTCTGATCTAATGTACTCTTATGACCATCAGCTGTACTTTGTCTCAAACTGAGCTGCTAATGTGCACAAAACCAAGACTTGCTGAATGAATAAAACACACATATTTTATCACCACGATGCTTTGTCACTTGTTTTTAAGTTTGTGCATCATTTCTGGTAAAGAGGCTTTGCAGTAAAAGTTGTGTAAGAGAGGATTTTTTTTTAAAATAGGGAACAAACACACACACACACACACACACACAACAGAGATCTTATCAGAACAATTTCCGTCCTCACCTTTAAGCGATCTAATGCGCACGTCTTTTAACCAATAACTTCTTTTAAAAAGTTATTCAGCGACACTGAATGAGCTTGAGTGGCTTTTTATAACCAACACACACTTTTCTAATGAGGCTAAATCACACACTTCCCTCGTACGTACCTGCAGACACAGACAGCAGGGCGGAGGCGAGAAGCAAAAGATCAGCATGCATGGTCCAAACAAACCAAAACTAAAGTAAAAAAAAAAAGCTATTACCGAGTTAAAAAGAAGGGGAAAAACAATAGATTCAGCCTGTCATTCAGAAACGTAGCTCCTGCTCACACAGCAGACACGAATTGGACTTCTCTTTTTTTTTTACTTTTTTTTTAAGACGTTTACTTTCGGTTTCGCCTGATGCGTTCATGAAGCTGGGAAAATACAAATGCCACCTACAGCTAAACGCTCCCACATGTAAAACTACTAAAATATTAATACTGTTAAGATTTTCTGTTTTAAGATTTAATTTAATTATTGCAAGGTGAAAGATGAAGTGGCGTTTCAGCACCATGGACAGCTCCAAATAGTTTCCCCAGTTTCACCGGTTACGTTTGTTCGACATATTAAAAGGAAAAAGTTTTTTTTTCTTACTGAACAAGAGTCCGTGAAGATAATTATTATCATAAGGGCGTCAAACTTACACTGGGTTTAAATACCGATTAAAGAGCTAAAACTGATAAAAAAAAAAACATTAATTTACAGTTAAGGCGCCTCATCAAGATTTCAAGACTGTATTATCAAATGCACAAATACATAAATAAAGCCATCATTGGCAGTGAAATTTCTCCATCATAGGCTTAAACAATGCACAAAAATGATTATTATTATTAGCTATTATTATTATTGTCGTGGCTGATCTTGTTCATATTTTAATAAGTCTGAAAGCTCAAAAGCTGAAAGCAAAGTTTGACCATTAGATAGCAGTAAGATCTGCCACATGAAATAACATGGTGGGCTTGAAGTTTGAGATCTGTGGTTTAAAATGTAAATTATACAATGGAAAGTGATGTAATGGTGCAGTGATAGTGCACAGATTACTGCTGAGTGGATGGATCAGAGTGGAGTAGAGTGCTAAATGTGCGATAATGCTAACGGTAAAGGCACTTATCCAGAGATGGAAACCTTGTGGGGAAGAGAGAGATGCTCAAGAAGCACATCATACTTTGAACTGCAGACTGGAGGCAGCTCAGACCTCCTGACTGACGGAGAATAGGCTGATCTGCACCAAAACATCCACAAGAAAACGAAACTGAACAACGCTGGAGGAGCAATGAACGCAAAGTGGAGGAACTACCTGGAGGTGTGTATATATAAATGTGTGTGTGTGTATTTTTTATGAATGAATGTGTAAACATGAATGAATGTCTATCCATTTTTGTATGGCAAGGGGTGGAGATTTTACATTTAATAATCAGGATAGTAAGGGAGATGACTAAGATAACTGAAATAACAAAGGAGCAGAGGAACAGTGCAGGATATAATAGAAATTAAGAAAAAGAAAAGAGTTTAATGAAAAATAAGGACACAGGACTGAGGAGGCAGAGACAGATGATAATAAAGGAAGTGATTTGTTGAGAGAAAACCCAGGACAAAATCTAAAACAAGAGGAGAAAACTGAAACTGAAACTGCTGGAGACAAAAAGAAATGACTGACAATGTGGATAGACACAACAACATGTTTATTTATTGTGCCATTTTTAAAAAGTGAATGAAAACAATGTGAATTTAAATTAAGTATTTAATCATGTAAATAAACAGATGAACCTGCATGATGGCTGTAAATCATCTGCTAAATCATCATGACTTTCAAATCAGAAAGTCATGATGACCTAAGAAGATTAAAAACGCTGATGTTGCACCATCAAAGAAATTTTTGCTCGTTTCTGCACTCTGGTGGTAAAAAATGCAAACAGCTGGATGATCAGTGAATATGTTGCCAAGAAAAACATGTTTATGCAACAGAGGTGGTTTTCTCTGTCAGCTTAGTTGCACTCTGAACAGGACCTGAAGTCTGATCCAGGCAGCTCAGATCATTTTAAAAACAACAAAAATAGCTTCTCACACACACACACACACACACACACACACACACACACACACACACACACACACACACACACACACACACACAC
>JBAJHX010000106.1:28888-45334 GCA_037176925.1 Amniataba percoides
TAATTGACAAACAAAAAAGTTTACCTTTATGATACTTAAACACAATTTGCATAATAATTTGGAACGCAGTGTATATTTATTGTGTGTGCTTCTTCTACTGATATACAAATCAAAATAGTTTGGTGTAAGTTGACTTCAACTTTACTAGCTAAGTTAATTGTTTGCGTTTAGCTAAACCAGCACAAATATTAAGTGTGTGGTAGGCAGCTAAATGTAAAAAAAATATTTACCCATGCTGCTGCTCAGCAGTTGTTTCATTTCATTTTTCTGGTGAACCGTTTTCTAAAACCCACCTGAAGGCGCTGCCATTTCTGCCGCTCGTTTGTAGTGGTGCACACAGACTCCTTACTACTCACGCTGACAGGACACCGTTTCCCATCATGCTCCTTGCCAGCTAGATGTGCTGCTGTAAACTGCAGGTTTTAGATTACGTCAGTTGGCAGTAACGGACACAAAACTAACCAGCATGCACTCCGGCGGCTTCTGTATGTGTACAGAAGACATGTTATTTTGTTACACCTCTGTTTAAATAAATGTTGTTCTGCTGTTACCTTGAAACATCATTTCCTCATATTTGGACACTGTTTCTTGCACAGATCAATTGTAACAGGTAAGGAGGATCTAGGAATGATTAGTAACACATTAATAAGTGATGAGTTGTTTACACTTTAGATTGGATGCAGAAAGATCTGAAACTCATTTATTAATATAGTTACACGTCATCTATAACAGGTGCTATATACCTTGTAGGGTGACCTGGTGTGTAAGGGCTCACTAGTGAGGGTACAGACAGATTCTGAAACATTCTCTGACACACATGCTGTATTTTACTGATGTGCATCTGGTGTGATATTCCGTGGGACACGGAACCAGTTCACATAATTGCATTTTGTGCTTCATAACAGATCAGCTTACAATAACTACACTTACAACTGCAGTTGAAAATACATTATTGAATCATTAGTTATTAATCATTACTTATTAATAAATTGTGAACGTTTTACGTTTTGTAAATGATTAGTTTATTATCTAATCACCTGTAAATGATTTAGAGTGAATCTACAAAACATACATGAACTATTACCACATTATTTAAAATTCATTTATCAATGCATTGTTAATTTTAGTAAATGATTAATTCATCATTAACAAATCACTTACAGATTCTTATGCCGTCTCCCTGTCTTGTGTTCCTGCCCTGTCTGCTGTATTTCCTTGTGTGTTGTGTTCTGTGCTGTCTTTCCCTGAGCTCGGTTCATGTTTTCCAGTTTGTCCACTATTTTTAATCCCTTCCTCTCCTCACATGGCTGTCACCTTACTTTCTGCCCTTGTGTGTTTCCCTCCTGATTAACCTGCTCTGCCCCAATTAGTTTCACCTGTCCCCTGCTAGTCTCCTCACCTGTTTCCACTCCCCTCAACCTCATTGTGTATATATGCCGCGCTGTTCCCTTTGTTCTCCGTCGCGTCGTCTGTGTACTGTTGCCAGAGTCTGTGTTATGTCGTCTGAGTCAGTAGCCTGTGTTTCTGTTGTCTGTGTGCCCCTGCGTTTCTGCTCGTCCCATGTTCCTGCCTGTCTTGTTGCTGCCCTTGTGAGCCTGTTCCCCGTGTTCCATTAAAGAGTCTTTCAAACTGCATCTTGGGTCCAGAACCTTACTTCATCCAGCACACCCTTGACAACACCGGATTTTAAGGCACATTAAGCACAGTATGTATTACTCCACGAGGCTCCTGACTACGGTGGCCATAATGCTCCAACAATCCATCAAGCAGCGCAGCTTCGCGGCTTACCATAGTCGTAATAAAACCGATTTTTGAGCGTCATGTACCACATAAAATCAGTTCGAGGTCAGTAAGGTTAAGCAGAATTCATACATAAAGTGCACCAGGTTATACGGTGCACTGTTGATTTTTGAGAAAATTTAAGGATTTTAAATGTGCCTTACAGTCCGAAAAATACGGTATATTTCTCTCAACCCCATGGTGCTTCACTTGCAACAAAATAAGCATATTGATTGAACTAAGACATGCAAATAAAACAAAGACATCGCACAATCACAGACAATACAAATTGATATGGTGGTAGTGCAAACTGGAGTCAGTTTATAAACTGGATAAAATGGACTTAAGTGTTTATACTGATTAAAGTGGGCAATGTGAATACTCTTACATATGTCAGAGTGGAAAGTGGCCAAAAATAAATGTGAAATTAATTTGCTGTAACTGTACATATGCTGTGCTGAAGCCACCAAAAAACAGACAGCAGCCTATGACACTGGTTGGGAACCTCCACCTGAAAATGTCACACCAGCAGAGGTGTGTGGCAATCAGGGACACTGGTGGAGGGAATAGATGGGTGGACCTCTTTCAAATTAATTCTCCAAAGTGCTCGGGATCAGTATGTAAGAGGTACTGTCCACTACTTTCCCTCCAATGGTGTCAGTCTCTCAATTGTAACAACTAATGTTGTGCCTGTATCTGTCAGTGATAGGAGACACTATACCCTCACTCACTTGACTGCAGATACTGAAGACACACCTACCCCATGTGTGAACAGTTATTTTTATTTTTTTGTTTTTCAAAATACAGTGTTCCCTCGTTTATCGCGGGGGTTACGTTAAAAAAAAAACCTGCAATAGGTGAAATCCGCAAAGTAGGACTTTTAATTACTATGTTTTAAGGCTGTAAAACCCCTCACCACACACTTTATACACTTTTCTCAGACAAGCATTACTATTTTCTCCCATTTCTCTCTTGTTTAAACACTCTCAAAGTTCAAACCTTCGTAGATTTATAAGATGCAAATATGGCAAGCTGAATGCATTCTGTACTGTACAAGAGACACGGCACGGAGGAGACTGACGTCACTAGGGTTTGAGAGAATGGGGGGGTTAGCCCCAGGAGTGTGTATTAGAATGTGGCACTGAAAAAATTTCACTGCATCAACCATAAACATAATGTTAAGCAATTAACAATGACATCAACTTACAATCTCGTTTTGCTGGAGAAGCGGGGCTTTATTTCAGACTGCACTGTTAATACCAACTCACTGCCGCTCGCTACCTGCCCCAGTCGCCGTCTTTCTCACACACACACCTTCCATTACCGGCTCGACACACACACATGCGCGATGCGACTTGGCCGCGCTCGCACTCCCACAAACACACTCCCGTTCATGCACTGAGCTGACTGAAATATACATCGGTGTTAAACACATCTCACAACACTAGTAACCAATGAGGGTCGGGAATCACAACGATAACTTTTATGCTTATTATTGTTTTATTTCCTTGCTGGTTCATGTTAAGTCAATTGCATGTCTGCACTAATTAAAAAATATATTGAAAAAAAATTTTACCCAAAATTATAGGGGGGCTTAGGAATATTTTAGGGGAGATAAAGCCCCCTGAAAAATGGACCTAACGACATCCATGTTGACAGTGATCTACCATTGATCTACCATTGCGGGTTCAAGCATAGCCAATCAGGACGCAGAACACAATGCGCATTCATATGCCATATAAACAAAGTATACAAAATTGCACAAAAAAAAATCCTGGAAACAGGAGGCCACGAAAGGTGAATCGCGATATATAGCGAGGGAACACTGTACTATTGAACTTCTCATGCTTTTCTGTATTCTCATACATCAACAACTGCAGATCAATGGTACCACACACCTCAACCCTTGGATAAAGCCTTTGTCTGCAGACACAATACTTATCCAAGGTAAGCTCAAATGTGAAATTGTTTGGATGTGCCTGCAGTCTACCTATTCTGTACTAATCAGTCTAACAATCACCCAAACACCCTACTACATAGTATTCATATTAACACCTATATACGGAGTTGCTCACTGACACATTTCCTCTGTCACAGGGCATGCTGTGCTATATACAAATGTAAACGTCATCTAGGCACAGATAGATAGTGATAAGCTAAACAAGGAGTGACAGAGGCTGGAAATCAATGGAAATGATATACAAGAGACTGCAATATAGCTGGTAAAGCTGTAGATAATGAAATTGGAGGACGAAAGCAAAAGGTCATGATATGAAGTGTATTTAATGTTGTTTTCTCCTTTTTTTTCCCACAAGAAATGACTGCCCCAAGTGTGAAAGTCTACCTAACAAAACTCAACAACATTTTTTGACACACACCTCAATCATGTGATTTGACAGTTTATTTGATAATTGCTTCATTACATGAACACTTTTTACAACATAGTTAATCTGACAGCATTCATCCTCATAGTTTAGGTGGTCCAACTAGGTTCCATCCCTCCATCTTTCCAACTTTTGTGAAGAAGGCCAGAGTACCAAGACCCAGACAAGCTGACGTACCGGTCATGGCACTGTGGGCTGGAGAGACAGACACACAATCACTTTGGTTAGGCAAAGCAAGCTAGTATATTTTTTTTACACTTGTTCTGGCATAAAACAGAAAGAAGCAGTACTTATAAGATGTGCTGATACTTGGCAGCTTGGAGACAAATTTAAGATGGACGGAGAGCAGTATCCAATCAGAGCCACCCTAACTGCCATTTCATTAAAGAACAGCTTAGCTCCATCCCTGAGCTGGGTACAAACCACTTGATACTGTGGGAAGATTTTAATGCTGTTTAACATCTCACCCTTGCCAGTCCATGATGATGATGACGAGTGATGGAGGTCATTACAGAGCAACTTTGGTCTACTTACATCTGAACAGGCAGAGGAACTACATGGTGTATTTGTAAAGTTTCTATACCCCATTTTCCACATTTTAGTATATTTAGACTCCTCTTAAAATGGATCAAAAATCAATCTTTGCACAATAATCTACAATGGCTAAGCAAAAACTTGTTTTTGGAGTGTTTTGTGAAAGTGTGAAATATACAATTTACATAAATATTTACACTCTTTGTTCTGACACTTGCAATTGAGCTCTGGTACATTCTTCTTCTGACTGAACTCCACCTGTGCCCAATTAAATTCACAGTACATAATCAAGAAAGGTACACACCTGTCTAAGTAATCACAGGCAAAGGATCTTGGTCAGACAGTTAACAAGAACCCAATGCCCCCTATAACGAGTTCCTTTGTGGAAATGGGAGAACCTTATATAGGGACAACTATCAGGTAGAAGCCATTCCTCACTAAGCACAATATAACAGCCCACTGGGAGTTTGCCAAAAAGCACCAACCAACTCTAGTCTGATGAAATGTAGAGCGAACTGGTTTTTGACACGACTCCTACATATGCAAAAGCATGGACCCAAATCCTTTAACTTCAATATTTTGGGTTGTCCTCAGTGATAGTAGGATATCTAGATGTGAACCAGGTCTTTTCAACATTACTAGCCTGCAGACTTTTTTTGTGATTAGTTGAAAATTTGGCACTCCTCCATCTCACTGTCATCTGTGAAGTGATGTCCTTCCTCAAATTAGAAAAAAAAAAGAAAATCAGATTTGGCATCCTTTTCTGGACTACAATGCAAAAACACCTTAGGTTAGATAGATAGGTAGGTTGATAGATAAATATACTTATTAATTTGTACCCTGCAACCCTCCGTTTCCATTTTCTTTGTCATCTTTCTTCTTCTTCTTCTTTTTATATTTTACTATGAAATTCACTTATTCTTTTCTACACAAAGACCTGGCAAAATCACAGACAGTGCAAATTCATATGGTAGTAGTGCAAACTGGAGTCAGCTTATAAACTGGTTAAAGTGGTTAATGTGAAATACTCTTATGTCCTGTAAAGTGCATGTTACTGCCAGAGCCCTGGTCCTCCCTGTTCTCTCCTATCTTGCAGGCTCCTTCACTGATTGCAGTTGTGGCCCATCTGTCTGAGGTTCACCAGCCTGGTGGGGACATGATCTGTGTCTGTCTTGTGGAGAGAAGGTCAAGTGGCCCAGAGCTCCATATGAGGACATCTACAAATTCACCTGGACTTATGTACTCATTTCCATTACCTGCAATACCTTCATACGTGGACTAAATCCATGAACTCAGCATGTATAATCCCCTATATGATATTCTACATGTGCCATCTATCCCTGTCCGTACCAGGGATAGGGATCCCTCATCTGTGGCTCGTCCTCGGGTTTCTCTTTTTGCCAGATAGGGATTTTTTGAACTTTTTCTTGACCCGGTCCGAGGGTCTAAGGACAGAGGGTGTCACAACTGCACAGATTGTAAAGCCCTCTGAGACAAACAATGTTTGTGATTTTGGGCTTTAAATAAATGAATTTGATATTGATTTTTTTTGACTGCCATTGTAATTCATGAACATGAACACTGTAGGATACTGTGTCCCTCTACCACATATATATATATATTTCAATCTTTTATTTCTTTTTATGTTGTATTGTCTCAACAGATAATTACTAAAAACAACTTTTAAAAAATAATTTGTACTTTTTTGTTGACTATTAATCATGTTATAGGGCTAACGATGATAATCATGGCAGATGTTTATTATCCAGATCGTACACACTTAATATTTTATGAATAACCATGGCGTAGGTTTTCACAGGTAGTTTTCCTACATTTGATGTATTACAAAAATGCAATACACCCATACTTATTCACACACAGAGATGGATAACAAATTAAAAGCAACACAGAAATATCTTAGTAAGGCTGCCATGAATAGCTTCAATATACTTTGGCGACACTGCTTCTACAAGTCTATAGAACTCTACTGAAAGAATAGAGTACAATTGCTCCCGAGAAATGTTCTCATTTGAAGCTTTGATTAAGGTGATGGAGAGCGTGGATA
Organism: Amniataba percoides; assembly: GCA_037176925.1. Taxonomy (NCBI): domain Eukaryota; kingdom Metazoa; phylum Chordata; class Actinopteri; order Centrarchiformes; family Terapontidae; genus Amniataba; species Amniataba percoides. The sequence continues at coordinate 35,651 of JBAJHX010000106.1, forward strand.
AGGGCATGGTCATCAGACCACTCTCATTAGAACAGAAATACTGTTTTCCTGTTTTAAATCAGCCTTGGCTTTGGAAGGCCAATGGTGAGACAGTTGGTACTTCTCCACATCATTTAATTTGTTAAGTATGTATGTGTGTGTGTGTGTGTGTATGGGAAAGGACCTAGTGCCTCTGCTTTTCATACTGATACTTACTTCTGGCTCCCAGGAAAATCCCAGAGGCACAGCCCCCAATGAAGTAATTCAGTGGGTCATCTGGGGCTTCACGAGCCTGAGCAGTTAGGCATGTCGCCATGCTGAAGATGGCCCCCATGGTGGCTAGTACAACACAAACAGATACCCATATCAGCAACATACAATTTGATGCGATTGTTGTAGAATCCAAAAATCAGAGCCCTATCTCGGTAAGTGGGTTTAGAGAAAACAATGAGTTCCCGAACACTGAGATAAGGAAAAATTTTCCTTTCCATAAAGAAAGGTAAGTTAAACTCAGTTTTGTGTATAAAACACAAACAGACATAATGCAGCAACACAAGAACACCTATAATAACCTCACCTTTAACACTTATAATAAAAATAGAAGGGCTTAATAATCACTAATGAAGTTAATAAAAACATTGGAGGTCAAGCAGGCAGTCAGCGACAGTGGACCACAGGAACATACTAAGCAACAAATACAAAAACTCCAGGAAAGACATTTAGCGACATGCATTAAAACAGTCTGTAAGATAAGGAAACAGTGCTCTTATTTTGAAAGTTAGAGCAAGTATGAGTTCCGGCTCCCCTCTGCTCATGCAGTGTTGTTTTCGTCAACAATGACAAAAGTATTTCCTTTTTGTCATGACAGATTCAATGATAGACCATAGCAGTAGTGTCAACGAGGCGACGAGATGATCTGTGGACATACTTTCAATATAATCCAACAGAAAGAAAAACAGAATGCATTGCAGAAGGAGATGCCAGTAAATGTGCCAACAAACTAGGTGAAAAGTAAGTTACTACAAGTGTTAACATATCATATACATGCAATGTTACTCAACAATCGGCTTGTCATAAATTTCAAAGTAAGCTTAAACTTAAATTTTTCCACATAACTCCTGGCACAAATGAGCTGCTAAATTCAGGTTAAAATTTGTTCCATGGTGCTAACGTCAATTCATTAGCTTATGTGTGTGTTACTGGGTGTTAATGTGTAGAACATGCAGAGATTTTTCACCAGGCAGCGAGTGTAATACGTTGTTATATTGACCCATGTTTGTGTGACTGGTTGAAAGATGGAGGAAAACGTAGCATTTCAAACCTGTTGCTGTTCCCCGTGTGCCTGAATGAACAGCACACTTGGCTTCCATAATGTTAGTAGCATGTTTAGCCATGTTTACATTCAGTGACTAAATCTAAAATGGCTGTCAAAAGTATTGAAAGTATAATACTATAGACAATAAAACTGCGCACATATTTTTGTATGATATTATGAATATTTACCCATTGTAACAGTTGCATTGGTAGCTCTCTGCAGTGCTGCCAAAGCGGAATCTGGCTGGAATACCACTATGTGATAGGCTGAACCAACAAGGCCTGAAAACACACAAAGAAACACACACATGAAATAACCATAAATTCTCTTCTCAGACTATGTATAGAATTCTGTTCTTTTTGGTCGTGTGGTTGTGTTCTTTGTAGAGTGTGTGAAAAGCTGTCAAGAGCATTTCAGAAGACTTTTTTAGTCTTACAATATTTTACTGTGAGAAAAGTTTTAACAATTAAATACTTAAATAAATATATGCTATCCAAGTGATGCCACACTTCATCTCATTAAATCACAACATGTTGACCTGTCTAGACAGAGCACATTATTACAGCCAGCATAACACTGGACACAGTCAATATATAAACACGGATTTATTGCTTGCGGACAATGAATAACACAGAAGATACACATAACAAAAGAACGTGCATACTGAATTACAATTGCAGTGTTTCCGTTAGATTATTTTCCCATACCGTTGTGCCCTGCTTTTTACCTTTAAGAGATTATATTTACACTTCACTCTTGTGACGGTGGACTACATCTAGGCTAAGCAGTGATTGTGGTTCCACTGCATCTGTGATCCATGCATTATCCATAGCATTTAACCTTTTGTTGTGCTGTATATGATCATAGCTCTTACACGTCAGTACGTGAAAGGCAAGGCACAAGAGTGAAAATATTGCACTACTTGGTGAATATGACTTTCAAAATAGATCAAAATATTCCTAAAATGCAAATAAGAAAGTTCTGAAATTGATTTACTAAGGTTTGTGACTATGGCTATGCCTCAACATCTGAAGCACAGAGTGATGTAGCTGAACCATTGTTTTGTTGTATGAGGTACATTTAAATGTAACTAGAAAGTGGGTTTAGTTTGTTAAAGGTGTAGTTGGTAAAATTGAGCAGAGATCTCACTTAGCTTGAACATTTGAACCAGTACATCCTTCAGGTCCCTCCCCTTTACTCTCAAGTGTCCCCCACAGCCTTTCCCTTCCCCACAAAGGAAGCATACAGACAATGAGCTGTATTTTTTTTCCCAGTACTGATAGCAGAACTGTTAACATAGCTAATACAGTATTTTAAAATTTTAGCTGGAGCAATTTAATACAGGGCTTTGGTACCCATCCCTAAAAATATATTAAAGTAGAAGTAGGTACCTTCCTTAAAAAACGACTTCAGACTTATTTGCAAAAACAATCACTTTTTCCTGATAGTAATTCATAAAGTATAAAGATAATCTGTAGTTAAAAAAAGACTCCTCTGGCTCCATCTGGTGCTGCAATATATTGCTACATGATGCTAGTAAACAACATCGCTACGATCTCCAATTTACCAAATGGCACTTTAAAAACAACAATGTAAGAGGTATATGACTGCTCAAGTGAAGTAGAGACGCAGTCTATTTTAATTTTTTAAGTAGTTATTAAATTAATTAATGTTACATAAGTGACCATAGCTATCGGCCTGACGCAGTTAAATAATAATTCAACCAAACTAAATACTGAATTGGAGTATTATAAGAATAGTCTAAGTATATTTGTAATGTTTTCCTAACTGGCCCAGAACTAATAATAAGAACTTAAATGTGCTATGACATAAGGCTTATTGGAACCTGTAATTTTACAGTGGTAGACGGAGTGAATATTATTTTTAACTGTTCATTTGGTTCGGTGTTACTGGCTGTCACCAGTCACAAAATCAAGGTATTAAATCGGATTCATGGGGGACAACTAGAATATTTTACTTTGTACAGCAATCGTTAATAGTCAAGTTAAGTCACAGTTAACCGTAAAATACCATACGGTTCAACTGTCTCAAAGGTCTCTGTTGGTAGCAGCAAACGCACAATTGGTTGAAAAATTCATACAGAGGTTATTATTACTTATAACAACAAACGCCGTTTACAGCTTAGCGCTCTATGTCGCCTGAATACAGGTTGTGACACACCATGTCTGGGCTTACCTGCTAGCTCAAAGGAGTTAGCACTCGCTAAATATGAACACTAGCTCAACGCACGACATTTATATTAGTTTGTCAACGCTGATATTTACCCAAAGCCGAGCTTAGTTTAGTAGTGATCCACGTTTTTTCGACGCACCCTGTACCCTCCGGAATGTCCCAGTACCCCATTTCGGACTTGACAAGGACACACTGCGAGGACTACTATAATCGCGAGAACAGTTATTTCCCGTATCTTCTTCTTCCTGCTCCTGTTCCTGCTCTTGCGCCCCCTCTTTATCTTCTGTTAAATGGTGGTTGACAAACCGCGGTTAGATGCACTTTACCGCCATCTTCTGGATTGGAGTGCTGGACAACATGGCTCTTATGCTTGTACTTTACATTCTCCTGTTTAATCCCGTGATTTACCAATATCTGATAATAGCCCTGTGCCCTTCATCACCTAAATTCTTCTTCAATTTTTCTCTAGTGTGATATCTCTATCCACAAAAATATGCAATATACACATGTGACACACAAGCACCTACAACAATATTATGTGACGTATAGCAACCCCCGGGCCGCGGAACGGTACCGGTCCGTGGATCAATTGGCACAAGAAATATTTCATAGTTTCCGTTTTATTTATTATTTGAGTGTGAACGATCTTTTATTTTGAAAAATGACTGGAGACCGGATCCTCTCGGTTACATCTTGGTCATTTTGAGCGCTAAAATATAACCCACAAACTAGCTAAATGAATAAGAAACAGACATCTCCGCGACGTTTCTTTGGTTTGTTTTCTTAAATTGTGTTTTGATTTACAGAGTACTGGGATTTAAGTCTCTTATTTCAGACATGACATTGTTAATTTGGCAACCATTTTATGTAATCCTGATTTTCCATGTTCAGATGTGGGTTAAAAATATGAAACGCTGGTATTTCTAAAACACAGGAGCTCTGTTACATGGTTGCCCATTGTACTGTTACAAGTCCTTTTCACAACTCAGGACCACAAATGGCTTTCCTTAAACACAACTTTCCCAATGTTTACAACTGAGGAGTTAGATTCAGTCTATACCAATAGATAAGAGTGCTTTGTACATTCATCATTTAGGAAATATTAAAAAAAAAAAAAAAAAAAAAAGATAAAAGCTTCTTCCCTAAGAAAGACAGTTCTAAATTTTATCTATGATTTGTATAATACTACATACTATAACATATCTTTTACTGATAGTAAACGATCTTGAAACAAGTATTCTGGGTCCCATCTTGATGATGACATATTACAACAGCAAAACACTATTAAATGCAAATAAAAATTGAAAAATGCATCTTTTTGAGTGGGGAATTTATTCAACACATCATCTATGACTGGAGAAATAAGAAGCTGCTGCAGTCTGCAATACATCAGTGACAGTGTGCTGTCACTGTCTCTTCGATAGCCTGTCAACCAGGGAATGTGCAGCATAACAAGTCCATCAACATTTTTCAACAGCAGAATCTGAAGAGCACTGAACAAGATTGTGTGTTTTACAAAAATTGACCATCAACATACACAGCTTTTTTTTTTTTTTTAAACTTAACTATGGCGTCCAGGTTTCTGCACTGGAGAAAATCCTAATTTGGCATGAAAAAGATCCAATTTACTACTATATATGGACAATTGGAACGCTAAAGTGAGAGTCTGAATTTTAGATGTTGCCCCAAATGTGGAAAAAAACATTATTTCTTCTTCCAGAGGTAGCTGTATTTATCAGCTTTGAAGTCATCTTCAAAGTGGGCAGCTGACTTTTTTATTGTCTTCTTCACTTCCCTCTTTTTCTGGCGAGCTCGACGCTCTTCTTCAGACAGTGTGGACAGATTGACTGGCATCTTTTAAAAAAGACAAAGAAACACCAATAAATGTACAAAAAAATTCAATTAAATGAACCTACTCATGTACTATAGGAGCAGCACACCTTGAGCATCTTGAGCAGGAGTTATTTTTCTGTTCTGTGTCTATTCTGTATAGACCCAACCCAGTATTAACTGAGCTAGTCTACTTACACAGTTAATTTGTGGTCTTTTTATACATTTCAAAATATTGAAAAACAATTCAATATACACAGTTTCCAGTAACACTTGGTAACCGAGGGCATATTTAAATGATGGGGAAAAAAGCTGAAGAGCTTATGACAATGCCATATAACACTGCTATATAGCAGCAGGTACTGTATAAAAATTTGCAGTCAATAATACAATACTGTGCTGGGTGACAACCATTTATAACAACTGCCTAGCTCTTTGCAGCTAGTTGGGGAGCATTGCCTTGGACAAAGACTGCACAATAACTCTAGCTTCATTCCTCTTTTAAATAAATGCAGTAGAAAACAAGCATATCTCTATTTTGTCATTTTCATCAAAAGCATGTTTGGATGTTGTCACATTTATATACAGACTGTTGAACCTGTATTAACGAACCTTTTGTCCTGGCTAAACTTCACTGCATTAGCTTGCTGGTTGAATGGCATGGTTTGGGTCCACTTTCCCCCTTAGAGGCAGGGGTCACTGCAAGTCAGCATAAAGTTGCTCTGAGTGATCACATTTCTGTCCTGATGGAAGTACTCTCAGTAGAATTAAGAGATGTGCAGAAGCCAAGGCAAACTGAAGTTGTTCTGTTTGCCTTGGCACCTTACTGAGAATCTCTATAGTAACTTTTGCTTTAATTTGTCATGTTTTTGTTTAATTATAGACAATGAGAGAACTGTCACTTAATATATATAACAGTATCCTAATATGTTTTTGATGAAAATTCATAAAAATACTTGAATTTGAAAAACATGACAACAACAACAACAATGTATTGACTCAAGCAAAAAAAACTCCCCCTCAATCACTATTTATGACTTACTAGAAGCAAATGGCTGTGTCTGCATCCAAAGAGACACTGCCCTCCCTCTGCAGGCATTTTCTTATTTTGAAACAGATGTGTGTGGGCAGTGGTGTGTAGCTGTTGGGCAGTGGTGTGTAGGAGCATGATTCTATAAAAATATAGTGACCTATTGCAACTATAAGCCACCAGATGTGCTTGACGTGCAGATGTGCTTTGAACACAGCAGGAGCGTTGTGTGAAAATGCTAGCACCTGAGGTAAATGAGCAAGGAAAAGCAAAGGGTACACGCAAACGCCTATGCAAGTCATGCTACAGAAAAGTGCTAACAGAAGGTGTTAACACAATGAATTTAGCAAACCACTGAAAGGACAGCAAAACTGACCTGTATAAAGAATTTTTAAAGGTTGGTGAAAGACCCCAATTATTAAGTATTAGTATTAAAATGATTAACTGTTATTCCCTTAATCCCCCTTAATGGTCAAGCAGTCATTAGTCTTCCAAAACTAAGACAATGTCCCTAAAAGCTGTCACACATGAGGACTCTCAAAACCATAAAAATTGTCATTAGTGTATTTTTTTCAGCACGTAGAATTAACAAAACTCCAAAATGAAAAGAAATGTTGAACAAAAGTTTTTAACACATTTCAGTTGTATTTAAACCAGTGGTTATGAAAAAGCACTGTATATAAATCGTGCAGAGCATGAAGGAAATAATACTAACCATGAGGATACGTCTCGGTTCTTTGTATCTTATGCTGACTGTAGATCCATCAGGCTGGACCAACATCACAGGGTACACTCTCTCATATCTCTGCCGTCCACAGCGCACCACTGATGTCCTGTTGGAGTTGAGCTGAGGAACTTGAGTGTGGAGCAGTGACGTCTGTTGAAGCCCTGCAGCGTGTGCGCAGAGTGGTAACACTGGCAAGCCACCTGTCCAGGTGAACACAGAGCAAGCACGCCTGCCCGTACATGCACATGACCATCACTAACACACGCACATAATACACTGTGAATTTCGGATGTACTACTGCCTAAACAAGCAAACAAACTCTACTTCCTTTATATAAACATATTTATGTAACATATTTACTTCAATTTCACAACAAACATCAATATCAATTGGAGTTTAGCGAGATATGACGTGACCCTTTAAATTGGTTCTCCCTTTAGCAAGTATGCAATTACAGTTCAAACCTGTACATGTATATTTACGCAGACCAAAGTCAGCATGTACAACGGCATTATTTTACTCTTACCATGATAACAGGCTGTGTGGAATACAAAGCTTCATTAAGACCATCTTCGTGATACTTCGTGTCACAGATTCCGAGAGGTGCTGTAATCACACACACCACAACAGGAAGTACTTCCTTCGAAGGTCAAACACTGGTGTTCACAAAGTATATATCCTTCCGAAACTATGTAAAGCGCACAGTCGTTCCGACTAAACTCGTGGTCGGTATATGTTTTGGTTATTCGAGTTTCCATTAAGAAACGGGAATTAAAAACAAAAAACGAGTGGCCATTTGATTTTGGTTTTGTATGTTTTTCTTTTTCATAGTCAAAAAGTGATGAGTGAAATCTTGTCAGGTCCTGACACCGAATGTTGTCATGTTGTCAAGAGCGCAATCAGGTCGCACTGTGTGTGTGTGTGTCTATATATATATATATATATATATATATATATGTGTGTGTGTGTGTGTGTGAAATGTGTGAAAATGTATTTCTGTGTTTGTAATAATGTCTTACTGCAGGTGAATAAACACCTGAGTAGTCTGCTCATTACCTCTGCCTCAGGCCCCCTTGTTCAAGTCAAGCTGATGATTGCTTCCACTTGTGATGGAGCAATATGTCTTACCATATAGTTGCCAAAGTAATCAACTTTCTGCTGCAGAATTGAAATATTTCTCTGCTGATGTCATGTCCCCCAAATGTCAGTGCTTTTAGCACATTTTGAATAATAATTATGGGATCACAAAGAAATTCTAACCCCCTCATTCATATTTTTTATATATTACACACGTACACGTCTTACACGTATACAATACAATGTGTGCAAAATACATGAATACACACAGGCTGCCTAAACTTTTAGAAAAGCTTCACTTTTCCTTGTCTTCTGGGGTCATTCTCAACCCAAAGAACACACAGTACCTACATACAGTATGTCTTTTGCAGGCTCTCTTTTTTCCCTGTGCACCTCTAAATTTAAAACTCACACACATCTGAAATTACTCTTGACTCAACAACAAACACACAGAATCAACTTCCCTTTTATTCACTCACCTCTGAACTCCAGCCTCATGCAGGTCTGATATCATTCATCTGATACTATATCAGCTAAAAAGTAAACTGAAAAAGGGGGTTTCTCTGCTTTCAGTGTTTTTGTTTTGTTTTCACTGTCGAATGATCAATTTGCTGGATGACCAACTCTACATTCTATTATTCTGCACAAGGAGATGTGGTATCTTCGGTTACCCAAAAAGGAGACAGTAAGGATATTTGGAATACTTGGTACATCATCAAGTCCTTGTTATAGCAGTTAAAGAGGAGATGTTTCTATGCGATCTTGTGATGCTAGACATATCCTTATATGACAATGTAAGGGAAGACAGGGTTCCAAGATGAATAAAATGAGCTACATCATTTTTGTTTTAAAGACAGAAATGATACACACAAAATTGATCTTTTTTTACATTCTGTTCATACTCTCTGTGCCTGTACTGATGTTTGTCAGGCAAACCAAATTTATCCTCCCACAAACATCAGACAAATTAGTGACCAACACAGTGAACATATACGAATAACAATCACCCATTCTGTCTGCCTCATGGTTGTCAAACACAGATAAATCATCACAACAAACTGCATTTGTGCCAGCAGAAAACTTCTAAATCTGCTGGAAGTGGTGGTCACCAGTTTTTCTGAGATGCAGGCTACCTCTCAGTCCTTGGGTCCTGGAGAGTATTCCATGAAGCTGGATTAAAGGAAAGCCTGGTTTATTTTGATAAATCTGACACATTTAAGAGAGTTCCATTCCATTATCGTGGATTATCTGAATGCCTGCTGGGTAACCATGGTAACTTATGCTGCAGAACAAGCCTGTTACAGGGCAGCTGACTGTCAGGCTTAGCTTAGCTTTGTGTCAAAGAATGTTTGATGGGCTGAAACAGTCCTGAAAGAAAGTGCCACCTAGTAGATTTCCATGCTCGCACCGCTCATGACTTGTAAAAAGTAAATGAAAAACTCATGAAACTTTCACTGTTTTCATGATCAATCAGTCAATGAAACCTCAGTTATATGGCAGAATTTACACATCAATTGAAACTAGGTACTGAAA
>JBAJHX010000106.1:49753-61388 GCA_037176925.1 Amniataba percoides
GTGCCTCTAGTTTCTTGGCTTGTTTCTTGCTTTGGATGATTTTTGCCATCTAGTGAGTTTTTGAGTTTTGCCTGGTTTGTGAGTTGATTTTTGGATTTAGCCTGTTAAAAGGACTCCTTTTGTTATTAAAGCCTTTTTTGAACCTGCCCTGAAAGCCTTTGTCTCCTGCATTTGGGTCCTGCCTTGTCTGCCTGCCTGTTAAGCGTTACAGGTACCAGGTTCCAGGGGTTCCAAGCAAGCTAAATCGAGCCAAAAATGTGACATCAGCAGATGGCAGCCCACTGATTCGCCATGGCATGACGCCACTACATGAGTAAGGAGAGCAACTTGTTGATAATAGTCAACCGCAGCATTTTTAAAACCCAATAACAACAACGAACACGATCAGAGCTCACATGCACAGAAAACAAGCCTGTGGAGCAATGACGAGGTGCAGACGCTTCTTTGTCTGGTGGCCTCCGAATTTGTTTCTTGATTGTCTTGCGCAACAAAAGACATCGCTGAAGTTTTGGACCGCCTTGCTATGATGACTCCACCCACACTGAAGTAGTATTGTATATATATGTATGTAATGGAAAATGACCGAAACTGAGTCGAGGTGAGGCGAGGCGGTACTATTAGGTACTAAAAGGGCCAAAAGTTTTCCCACTTTTCTCAACTTAACCACCTCATTCATGCTGGGGAAGAAAACATATTGGTATTCATGTTTTGTTTCTCATTTACAGAGCCATTGCTCTAATGTTGGCTATGCTAACTTAGAGCTCAAAGATAACATTTCGTAACCTTAAAATTCTAAAATATTGAATAATTAATAGTACTATAACATTTTACTGCTAAAGAGCTAATTGAATGCCAGTTACCATACAACAAAAAACAAGTGCTTCTCTTCACTTTTAAATATCATTTCATAATAATGTTATCTCAAGACAAATCCAGCAAAGAAGCTACATTACAATCTACACAAAAAGTGAAGCCCAAGAAAATGAGCACAACAATTAATTAATTAATTAATTAAATGTTTAAAATATCTGATAGAGTCATACAGCCCACTGCATTGTATGGTAGAGATGTATGGGGTCCACCCTGTGTACCCCCCCAAACATTAAGAACTGTTTTTACCGTTATTGTAAGACTGTAAGATCATCTGTAAAATACTGAAGATTCCCCCGGTGAAGTCCAGCAGTACGTTGCCAATACTCCATCCCTCAGTACTCTGTCTTCTGTAGTTCATGTACACCTGAAAAACATACAACACAATTCTATATTGTCTACATTGCATTGATCAATTTTAGAATAAATAGAATTGATAAAATATGCCTTTCAGCTTATTCTGCGTATTTTCTACATTATACACAGAGAGAGGAGAACAATATGGAAACAAGTACATTGTAATTCAATACAACAGTCCTGCAACAGAACTAATTCTACCATGACCTGTATTGAGGTTGTAGTTTGTGCTGTTGCTGTACTGGACTATATTGTATTCTATATTGTATTGTTTCTAAATATTTTGAATGTCTCTAAATGCATAACTAATGCAAAGAGAATTTATATTTAACAACAATAGGTATTTATTACATGGCAACTGTATTCACTGGTCACAACTTCAAAGCCTTGTTGTTCACACTCCACCAGGGTTATTCCAACTAAATTTCAAAAATTCTAATCCGAGTTAGTATGATGTATGTTGATGTCGCCTTGAAGATGTATCAATTTGTGCATGTAATCAGTAAGTGATGGTCAAATCAAATAGATTCAGTATAATTCAAAAACTTCATATAATTAAAAAATTTTGACAATATTTATTGTCATTTAACCTGTAAGTAAACATACATTTTCCTGTAGATAAGTATAATGTTCTTTTCTCATTAATTGAATGGTCTGCATTTAGAATTAAGACAAAATAAATAAAATAAAATTCAAAACTTACTAAAAATAAACATATATATATATACAAATAACATAAATCTTGACTGAACAGTCTCAACCAACTTTACAGTCCAACAAAACATAACAATTGAACACCTTTACAGTTTCTCTCTCTTTCCCTCCTATATCCAACTGCTAATTGAGCTGTAGCTTGTACTGCCAGGATTTTAAATCTAGGCCTGAATGGTGTCAGAGCCATTCTCATGCCCATGTGAAGGTACTTATTGACAGGGTAGGGCATTGAGTATCGACTAGAATCAGGACTAACTTTCCAATCCTCCTGGAATCATTCAAATATTTATATTTTGATTCCTAATTGATACTTTTTACTTTGCCAATTGCCACTTTTAATGAGCACCACAGTCTCTGAGCATGACGAATGAACAAGACTGAGTCAGTCTACTCTGGGTTGAAAACCCAGTTTTCGCTATCCATTTATTTTTCTTAGATAGTGCCATTTGTGATTGATTCTCTCCCTGTCTTCCACATCTTGCTCACTTGTCTCTTCATCCTCTCTCTCTATATTGCTTACTTTTCTCGTCTCTCCATGTCTCTGACTCACCCGTTTTACTTTTTCTCTCTATATCGCTTTATTTTCTCTTCTCCACCTGTCTCCAGCACACTCCTCACTTCATCCTCTCTCCATGTGGTTTTCTTTTATTTGTCTCTCTTTCTCAATGTTTAGCACTTTAAGTGCTGAGACTTCATTGGCTGAGTACAGTCACATGGGGTCAACCAATACCGTAAACACTAGAAAAGCTGCACCTGTTAAAACAGAGGCGTCACATCAAATGTTATCCCTTATAATTTATTGATACTACGTCTGGGTCCCTATAGGATGGCGCCTGTCCGGACCCGGACTGCAGTCAACCAGTTAATGAACATTGCTTTACACCCATAACTGAAATCCCAGATATGGAGAAAACTGTGCTGAAGTTTTTGGATGACACAGTGATCATTACAAATAACTTCATATCGGGAGGAAATCAACAGTGGAATCAACATCTCATAGAACCTGATCTCCAAGACAAATGTAATTCTTAAGTACACTTAAAACAGCTCAATTTCCATGCTGTGCCCTTGCTTCTCTGCTAAGTATTTAAATTTGTCAAGAACAATCACTGGTATCGAATAGCTGATCATCAAAGATATCAATGAAGCGAGGAGCCTGCTCTGCGCCCAAAGGACACAAATAGCAACAGCACTAGAACTGTATTGCACTGCATTAAATTATCTAGGTGTTACTTTTTAACTTGACCTTATTGTGTAAGAGTATGTGTACAGCTTACCTGTGGCACATATTTGATCAGAGTGACTGCTAGTTTAATGTAGGAGAAATAGTAAAGGTAATCCAACCAGGTGATCTTTTTGGCAACAGCAAGGAATAAGCTGACCAAAGCAAATGTCCAGCCAACCAACAACAAGACCAAGGCAATCCAGGAAACCTTTTGTCCCCCTCTCTGGGAAAAAAAAAGACAAAAGATTAAAATCAGAATCAGTATCAACTTTATTGGCCATGCATGCGTAAACTGAGTGTATTTATAATATATAAGGGTATAGGGTTAAGGTTAGTGACTCTTAGACCAGACTCATCTGGTCAGGTTGTTTGGCAATGCAGCCCAGAGTAACTCCATCTAAGGGTAAATACCAATACAAAACTGACAGTCAATCGGTATCTTAGGGGAAAGTTGAAAAGATCCTGGTCGTGGGGTTGGGCAGACTGTGGGAGAAGTGGAGCTTGAGCACATGCGATAAGACAGTGGGCCTGCAACAATCCTGATGTGCAAATCTGTCATCAGACTGACCTAAGTATAGGGGCAAAAGACGAATCATCTAGTAACTCGTTTCCTCTGTAGTTCCTCTCAGGATAGCTGGTGCACATAGTCTCACAGTTTTATCTAGTGAAATGAATTATTAGAGGTCTTGGAGGCGAACCAATCTCAACCTATTCTCAAACTTTAAATGGGTAAGAAGCCTGGCTCGCTGGCTTGAAGGTAGGCATGGAATGCAAAGCGCCTAGTGGGCCACTTTTTGTAAGGCTGCAGGATGAACCGAACACGGGGCTAAGGCACCCAATGTAGACGCTCATGAGAGAAGTCCAGAAAATGGATGTGCTGGAGCTTCAGGCGCATACCTTGTTGTCGCTGGCAACAGAAACCGCAGGGGCTTTGCCGACATAAGTAGGAGTAAGTAGGAGAGCTGGCACAGTGAGCATGGAAGCCTAGGGCGTGGGCCAAGATGGAGCTGCCGTTGGTGCAGATCTTGGTGGTGGAAGCAAATATTCAAACAAGAACTTTGAAGGACAATGTGGAGAAGGGTGTCAGGTGAACAGGAGCTGAACAAGTGTCAGTTGGTTCTAGGAAATGGGCAAACTTGGAAGGGTGGGCTAATGGCCTATGTTGGGCTAGAAGTGAAATTCTTGAAATGATGCCAGGCTAATTAAAGAGAAAACATTTGCTTTTTCAAATATGCTTTCATTAATCAAGAATGAAAGTTGGAGCTTCAAAGACGATCAGCTACAGCTCTGACCATAAACAATGTCAACTAGAATCCGTTGAGGATATTCCCATGACCCACCAGGCCAACGTCCTGGAAAGCAGCATCTTTGAGTGCTGGGGGGAGTATGGTTGCGAAATTGAAAGCAAAGACAATAGCCCCACATTACGTCGCACGTCAGCCAGATGTTGTCCAGCCTCATTACTGCAGACTACAGGTGAGATATATTGGGGTGTCAGCACATAGGTCAGAGTGGGTTTAAAAATCTGGGTTAGGGTTGGAATAAAAACACTGGTGTGAGATCCCTGGGGGCCCAAGAGATATGGCCAGCTTTGACATGCGCAAGTACATGTAGATTCACTGCTTAGGAGCTGGTTGTTAACCTCACTATGCAAATACAGAACCACTGTCTAATCTCATAATTTCATGTGATAAATAAATACTCAGGTTCATGTAATAGCTGAAAAGGTCAAATCTGATTTGTTTAATAGAGTTCTTTATATGTTCGATTGCTGTGTGAGAGGAAAGGGTTAAATGTTTATTTTGTGTTGCTTGGACTAATGTGTTTGATGCACTTTTGCCATGGAATTTTTGTTGATCCACTGACATCGTCTGCTACTATGCTGCAGCACTTGTTGCATTCAGGTTTTTAGAAAGGAGCAAAGAATTTTCACCAATGGAGGATACGATTTTGTGTAGACTCAATAAACACCCATTCCAAAGAACCAGTGTCTGTGTTGTTGTGAAGAAAGCTACATTTGACATAGATTCATTTTCTGAATACCAGAACTTAAGATATATTTTTAACTCTACCACAAGCTTCTCTACAATACAGCCACACACCTCATACAGTGCAGCCTGGCAGACGTAGACCAAACAGAGCAGGACAGCATGGAGACTGAAGAAGACATCATTAGCATTGACAGGGTTTATTCCATTAGGGTTGGTCTTCAGAAACTCCTCCTGCAGAGGAGGAACAGAGAAACTTGACAAATCAACACTATACATATACTTTACAAGCTTTACTCAAAAGTTAAGATAGCACAAAAGAAATGCTCACAAATGTTAAAACCTTGAAAATAAACATAAACAACAAATTCAAAATGTTATTTGTGGTGTTACATTAATATATTACATATATATAACATTCATATACATGTCATGATATATACACACACACACACACACACACATATATACACACACACATATTAATGAGAAGTTACCTTTATATAAGGCACCCAGAAGAGCCCTATATTAAAAACACTATAAGCGATGAAGCCTGTCAGGTTGAGAGCCAGGAAGTCAAAGTTGAGGCCTACAACACTGAAAATAAGCATGTTATATTTGTTCTAGTCACTTTATTTTAAATTTTCACATTTATAAGAGACACACACCTGGCCTTACTGGTGATATCTCTCACTTATGTGAAAACTGTACCTAGCGCAAAGCACTAATTCAAAAATACAAAAAGAAAAGTTTATTAATCTTTTCATAGTGTATATGTGTGTGCTTAATTGTTGTGGCTGTTTCCATGATGCCTGACCTGGAAGTACTTGCAAAATAATTTTTCCCTCTTGCCCATTCCTGTATCAGGACATGCCATGAGATCCTCTTGCATAACGGCAATAAGGCAAGATTAATGGTGTGAAGAATTTGTATTTTTATATCACTAAAACATTTTGTTGGTACGCTCTTATGGCCTAGGGATTTGTAATATTGACTATGTTATTACCAGTGGTAGTAACTCTCAGTCTACCAAAAGATAAAAATGCCCCAAAAGCTCTATAAATATTGATGATTCTTCATATATTCTCAAATGTATGTGTGCCTGCAAACAAATTTTGCATAATACTGTTAAACTGAGAAGAGATTAGGTCATTTGGAATTTAAAGGGCATCAATAATTTTATTGTTTTTATTGTTTCCACTCATCCAAACTATTAAAATATTTATAAATTCTTACAAATACACAGACCAGCAGAACAGCATTATCATCACAACCTCAGCAGCCAGAGATCTACCTTTTCCTCCTCCAGTTCTCCCAAGCTTGTGGATAGAAGGACACCGACCAGGCCAAAAAGTAAATCCAGCCAATCACCTGACTGATAACTGACAGAACATTGCTATGGACGACCATAAAGCGTATCCTGACAGACCAGCTAGAGGAAAGAGAAAAAGTATTAGAGCATACAAAGAAACTGGACAGTGTCTACAGCATCATCATTATGCTTTAAAAAAAGCTTTTAAATGTACACTGGCAGCAAATTTCAGCATATAGTTTATAAAACTTATTAGTAACACATTATCACCCAAACTGTAATGTTCTGGTAGGCCCCTGCACCTCACTCAGAGCTGCATCATTAACTCTTGTTGAACAGATTCTGGATGTACAAAGGTAACCTGATTTATATATGTAGGCTTATCTAAACTCACCAATTTGGCCAGCTGTAAATGACTATCATGTTAGTCACTGAGAGTAGCTAGCTTCTACTAGCAATTCTATACATGCATCAATGTAAACAAGACAAACCCCTGTTCATTTATTCTGCTGAATGAATAATGTGATTGATATTGATATGCTGGTCTGAACAGTGTAAAAAATTAATTAATGGGGAAAGTTCAGTGTTATGTCAATGTGTGCTGCTTCTGAGTTAATACCCACCTTCTGAGGTTTGTGTTGTTGCTGAGCAGGTATGCTGTCACCTGACCAACATCATGGGCCATCACGTTGAAACTGACTGAGGTTGCTTCCACTGGTAGCAAAACCTAGACAAAAACAAGAATGTGAAAGCAAGAGATTTTACTCAGTGACATATTGGTAGATCAACCCCTGCAATCCTCTTAAGTAAAGAATACATAGAATATGAAATACAATTCAAATGTGTTATTGTTTTTGCACACTTCGTTATACACCATGTTGAGTGATACTACATTCCATGTAGTTCAAGCTTATAAAGATATGTTAAGAGATGAAGCTGTACTGTGAAATAAGTTCAACATACCTGCTTCACTAAGCTTAACAACCACAGTCACACCACACACTGATTATCAACTCAGTAAGTCAACCCAGGTATTCCCAGTCTGTTGTTTCCGTTCCATTTTCCTTGAGTGGGAATTTCCCTCCCCCTCAGCACCCTGCACTCAAGGGGGAACCGTCAGGGCTGAGAGAGAGGGTCTAAAATACTCTAAAAAATAATATTTAATAATATTTCTTGAGGGAGGTTCCGGTGACATCATCATCCTGAATGGCAGCCTAAAGTAATATTTTTTTCCCCCGTCAGTCCATCAAATACCAGATTTTCAGATATTACTTGAACAGGCAAAAGGGGCAAGAATGGGCAAACAAAGAAAGCACTGCAGCACTGACTGCAAATGAAGAAAATTTGGAGAACATGTAACCCAGGCCCTTAATAGTAATCCTGTTTATCAGTTTGTTAGAATAAGTAGAAATAAATTCATATTTTTATGTGAAAATAAATAATAGGGTTTGACTTAATATAATCTTACATAGAAGGAATAATATAATAAAAATTATAAATATTTCTGATTTAAAAGAAATAATATTAATAGAAAAAGAATATATGTATATATACAGCTATATATATGAGTGTTTATATACATTTATCTATATGTAAAGGTATATTTAGTAATTGACAATATTATAGTAACCCTATTTGGTCGGGTCTTTTCTTTGTCTTTTCTCTTTTCCTTTGAATGGATTCCTGATTTCCAGAAGCACATGAAGACTTCTTCTGCTTGAGATTTCTCCTGTTCTGTAGAGGTAGATGGGAACCTCAGTGGTCGTGGCGGGCCACCCAAAGTGAAACTGTAATCTGTAAATTATCTGGGAATTTATTGATCTATTTTTTAACTGTTGTTTGATATTTCATGTGTTTCTTGGCACTTCATTTTTATTTACTATCTCTTTTATTCAATACAATACAATACCTCTAAACTTACCTTTTGGTTGTGTGAATTCTTTAAACTCCACTGAATGCAAATTGCTAATACCCCACTGGACTTTTGATTAACTGGTCCACAAGGTAATTGATACACTGAAAGATATATATGTATCACCCAGTCATTACCATTTACTATAAGCGCTCAGGCAGGTTACAAACAGCTCTCCCACACAAGCACAAGATGATGGAGCTAATGCTAACCCTCACGCAAACGATACCGCAAGTCTGGAAAAAGTTTTGGAGGAGATTTGGGACTTCCGAATGGACTGCAGACTGTCAGGACTCATTCCAGTCTGCTGAGGCTCTTCTGTGCAGTGCACCTGTGCTGGCTGTAACTGATTCCACATGTCCCTTTAAGCTGGAGGTGGATGCAAGCGCTTATGGTGCAGGTCACTTTAACCCCAAGACACACCCTCTGATTGGCTCTGAGCAGGAGTCAGTGCTTGTTTAAAGTGACCAATCAGTTGGAAAGGGGGATATTGCGGGAGCCGTCCATCCTGTGCCCGCCAAAAGTGCCAAAAGTCGGCAGAGTAGATGCGCGTCATAGAGCGCACAGAGAGTAGGAGCGAGCATGCCTGTATAAGTGCTGATTGTGGTTTCATGCTCGCTGATTGTGGTTTTATGCTCGCTGATTTTTGGCACTGAACTGACGCCATAAGGACAGACCTGGCGAGGGACAGGTGAGGAGCAAGAGAAAAGCATCAAGGAGAGACTGTGAGCCTTCAGAAGGCAGCCCTCTTCAGAGGAACTATAAGTTTTGTTTGACTTTTAAAGCTAAGTAGAACTTGAAGCAAAAGTTGCAATATTCACCTCAGGACATTTGCATCATTGTCAATGAACAATGATTTTATAGTGTTTTGCTTCCCACACTTGATTGGACCTTAAAAAACAAACTCCACCTCGCTGGAAGGAGGCTCTTTCAGGCCAATCACTGTTCTTAATGTAGATTATAAATTATTTACCGCCATCATGGCCTGACAAGTAGAAGAATT
The DNA here is from genome assembly GCA_037176925.1 of Amniataba percoides. Taxonomy (NCBI): domain Eukaryota; kingdom Metazoa; phylum Chordata; class Actinopteri; order Centrarchiformes; family Terapontidae; genus Amniataba; species Amniataba percoides. The sequence continues at coordinate 59,135 of JBAJHX010000106.1, forward strand.
CCTAAAAACGTTGATACATTGGTGTATGAAACGGGTTTCACAAGACAATACATGAAATATATTATGAATCATTTACAAAAAAATAAAATTAAAGCAATTGTTATAAGCATATACGTTGAAAAGGCTTTCAATTCGGTCATCTGGAATTTCCTCTACAGAGCTGGTTTTGTGTGGTGGAATGTGTATGCTACGAGTAGCTGCCAAAGTGACAAAAGAGCAGATGTTTGAGATTATTTCATTGCACTGATTGGAAAAATAAATGCCGAACAAAAATCCAAAATTGAGAAGGATTGCAACGTGTTGGGATGCTTCAAGAATTGTTTAATAACCCAATCGTGGCCTTCTGAATTGAATTGAAAGGTGACTGACAATTCCCACCCCTAATCAAAACCCTGAAAAGTCTGGGTTAAACCTGAAGCTAACTCACTAACCCCAAACCCTGCTTAATAATAATACAAGCTTCTGGGTTCTTGATTTTGCAGACAGCAATGGAGCTCCATGGCACAGAGAAATCAGCTATGTCAGGCTTCAACAATGCAGGTATTAATTCTTGGCAGGTTTTTTTTCCTCTTCAACATGTCTATCTTTATATGGCATTTTCTTTTTAAGTTTCATGGGATTCATACTTGGAATATATGAATGCTGCATGCATGAATGCACACAACTGCATGTTTTACCAGACACATTAGGATTCATCCTCCTAGCTATTCCATCTCTCATATCATATATTGTGTAAGTTTCACAATTTGAACTAAAGATAATAAAAAGGGGTAGAAATTAGAAATTGATATGCTTATATGCTGTCTGTGTTGAAATAATTTCATCTGGTGCAAAGTTCAGTGATACATAAGCAAACATACAACAGAACTCTCTGTGTTGCACATTTTGTTTCATGTTTTACCTGCTCAGGCACTGTGATTACAGATGAGTAGTTATACTTGGAGCTGTAGGTGACATTCAACCAAATCAGAGTTGACTGGTTGACAGGGGAACTAGTGAGAGACACAAAAATCCAGTCAGAATAATACTGTCCCTGACAGCTACAAGCCTGCACTTTAGGCCGTCTTGTATATACACACACACACACACACACACACACACACACACACACACACACACACACACACACACACACACGCTGTTCCAAGTAATTGCATGTACAGAGGAGGGGAGCGAGGACTGATACTTAGTTTGGTTGGTTTTGATTTGGGCATGATCTATTCTTGTCATGGTGTGTCAACAGGTGTAGCTACTGTCAGGACATAGTGACAGGATAAGCAAAATTCTTTTTAGCAAAGTTATTTTTATACAAGTTACCTACTTCTGCTTTAACTGTCAAGGCACTGTTTTCTTCTGTCACATCTGTATGTTTAAACATATTGTCACTGCTGCCTAACTGAGTTGGGGACTCCCTCCAGGAATATTAACCTGAACAAAGCAGTATTTGAAGTGAAACTTTGAGTTTTTAAATATGTATAATGTGAATGCCACTTTTCTTAAAATCTTGTGCAGAAGTTTTTACCTGGAACTGATGGTAATGTTATCTTTAGAATGCTCCTCCAGCGTTACGGCATCAGGAGCAAACAAATACAGTCTGGACTCTGGAGAATGGACCAAGACAAGAAAAACACAAAACAAAAAGGACAATCAGTCCAAGATGCTCATAGAAACTCTTGATCAAAATCGTCATGAAGTTACTGCTTCAGTGGAGACTGAATATGTTTAAAACAATAATAATAAAAGTACAACGTTTTTACGTTCAAAGTTGTTTTGAAGAACCAACATGCAAATTTTGCCGTGTGTCTACAGGGCTTAACTGAAATCTTTATTATTATTATTATTATCATTGTTATTATAATAATAATTATTATTATTATCATTATTATTATTAGTAGTAGTAGTAGCTTAAACATAGAAACATAAAGGCATGTAGTTTCAGTAAGAAAGAAAGTATGCTACAGTCAAGATGGTTAATAGATATATCAGTCTGTCACCTGAGATGCTGGTCATTGTCCACAAGAGCAGCAGCTGAACAGGAAGCCATCTCCTTGCTAAGCCCAGAGCAGACATCTCGGTAAGTCTCTACCTAGAGCACAGAGCACATAAAGCATCATACCAAATAAACAGAGATATTTCATTCGCATTAATAATGTGAAATTATTTTATAGAGCAGCAAAACTGCAGGTCTGACATCGTGTCCAGCAGTACAGGTGCCCCTCAGGGAACTGTGCTCTCTCCAGTCCTTTTCACCCTG
>JBAJHX010000106.1:86633-100763 GCA_037176925.1 Amniataba percoides
CTCATTAAGATCCAAATGTGCAAAAGGTAAATTCTAGCTATTTTTCAACTGGTCTTAAGATTTTGATCAGGTCTGTAAGTCTAGTGAAGTGGGATGGAGGTGTAGTGGCAGGGAGCTTACAGAATGCCACACGTGCTCTTTGGTTCACTGATGCTCTTCTCTGGAACTTTCCCTCCACCAAACCACTTCTTGGTCGCAGTGAACAGAGACCGACTCAGACCTTTCCTGGAAACCAGCTGTGGACCAAGACACAGATCATGTTTATGGACTGAAAAAAAACTTTCATTTCTCTAATAAGCTAGTGGGTATACTGAAGCAATGTAATTTGCAAATGTGTGCAGAGAGTTGTGTGTCACAATGCACATTTGGAAATAATGCAAGTATTCAAACACTCCTATAAGTCACTGATTATACTCATGATTATTGAACCTCAGGCTTCAATAGTTATGGCATTAATAATTCAGGCTTTAGTGGTTCTGTCATTATTCTAGGTTTATTTATGTGGATAATTTAGGGTAGTTTTTGGCAAAAAGAAAAAACAGAAGCTGGAATTCAAAATTGTGAGCAGTTTTAAAGACTCAGTCACAATACTCATTTATCACAATCAAAATCAGTCCTATGTTGAGGGGACATACCTGATCGTTCAGCTGTCTAATGTTCTTTTCTATGTGTGGCAGCAGGCCTCTGAATGTGAATTCTTGGATGAACTGTCTGATGTGATCATGGTCATTCAGAGTAAGACATGCCCCATGGCTCCTTGTTCCCCCCGCCAAGGTCTCTGGATCTCCTTTCTTCAGCTCAGTACTGAGAGCACTGAGCATGTGCAGGCTGCCTGAGCTGCTTGCTGTGTTGAGTTGCAGAGGATGGCTTTCCAAGTTGTTGGAAACTCCGTCTGGTAGGAAACGGTGTCAAAACTAAGCTTACTCACAACAAAGTGGCATTTCGCCAATCCAAGAGTCAAATCAAAAGAGCGATCAGTATTCGTGGTTGACACTACATACAAAGGTTTGGCCAAAGGCCTTTGTCAAAACTGGGTGATGGCAACAATAGTGTTGGTCAAGAAATATTAAAACCTTCTTACTATACCCAGGATTATCTACATTTTTTCTTTTTTATTGTAACCACTGACTATAAAGAGTACCTTTGTTGGTTAGTTGCTTATTTATCCACTCACCTGTCAAATAAACAGTGCTGCCACAATACGGAAAGCCATGCAACCTTAATACATGTTATTTTCAACACTTTAAATACACATGCATGTTGCTGACATGGTCTCAGACATCAGTTTCACATAATTTTGAGCCATTTGGCGATTTGGCAACTTCAAACAGGTGAATGTTTCCTTTGGTTGCTAACCACTTGATTTAAACAACTTCGGTAAGCAGAAGTGTGTCCCCCATTGGATTGTAGTTTTATGACTTAAAGATACAGTTGCCTCTTTTTTCTCCCCTAGTGGCCTTTCTTAGTAAATAAACACAAACCGTTTTCTATCATTAGACACATTAACATAACATTAACAGACCCATTTTTGTTTAGAGATCATAAGACATAAGGCAATCATAAGACATAATTAGGTACACAGAGGATATTACTCATTTTGACAGAATTTACAGTCTTCTAAAGACTTCCATGGTTTTAATCATAGCTTGTAATTGAGTTACATAATCATTTCATTGTGCTTTCATAACAGTAAATGTACATTACTATGCTAAAATACTAGGACACCCATTTTCATCATAAAACTGCCATAAAATCATACAACTAAATTCCAACCATTGCCATTTTTAAAAAATATATCATAAAAAAAATATACTCAGCCAATGGAGGAATGAAAACCCAGAATGTGAAACTGGTGCCTGGGATAACATGTTCTTGTCTACATGTTGTTTATGTGCATTTAACATGTTGTAAATTACTCTGGACTGCATTGTTTGCCATACCATAACTTTTCAGGGCTTTGCTACTCTCAGTTTTACTCTTACCCATATTTTTACCTATTGTTCAGCAAGCAAAGACTGACCTTTCTCTGTTGAGTGATAGCAGGTCACTTCAGCTGCACCGACACTATTTTCAACAGCAGCTCTGTTAACAGTTGGTGCTACATCTTCAAGTATGTCCTGCAATAAGGGTCATCATATCAATATACGTTTCTGGCAACAGATTATCCCCCTGGTTGATAAATGTGTTGTGTATTATTGTAAAAGTTAATTTAACCCAAAAATGTATATTATAAAGTAGGGGTTTGAGGAGAAAAAACAAATATTTAACTTTTTTCAAAATTGTACAATTTGGATATTGCTGGCATTACTTGCCTATATATGTACATGTATATGTATGTACATCAACAAACCTGGAATGTCTGATTTCTTGCATTGTAGGCAGGTGAAAACAATTATTAGAATCATGGTCTGCAGCAGGCCAGTGGTTCACGGCCAGCTTTTTTTCCAGTGTTAAATTTAATATTGCTATATTTAATGAAACCTACAGTACTTACCATGCTATGCACATTATTCTTGTGCAAGTACTGACTCCAGGGGTCTGGAATCTGTTCATCTACTTCAGCAGACAAGGTACGGGAGTTAATTTTCAACAGGTAGCAGCCCTGAGAACCATACCTCTGTTTCATATCCTCATACACTGTATCTGCCCTGGAGAGGAAGGAAGAACACTGATCAAACACAAAGAACTTACTTAAAATAAAATCAATAAATTTAACTCTATTCATGAATTGATCCCTTTTATGTAGAAAAGTAAGCCCCCAAAAAAGAAAAACAAAAGTCACAAAATTAGAAGTTGTTATTTATAGTTCAGAGAAACAAATGATAATGTCTTCCATTTGCACCACTGACACCAAGAAAGCAATGCTAATGCTACACAGTCTTAGAGGGTTTAATGTTTTCTGGTAGATCTGCAGTAATCTATATGTTAACATAATGAACCTTATTTCAGTACCTCAGTTCATCTCCCTCACTCATGTCATGTAGTAAAACGTAGTACTTGAGTGTGTTGGGGATAAACCACTTGGGGTTTGTATACTCTCCACTGTGCTGAATCCTGTGCTGCTCCTGGGAAAGTTTAAGGAACTGCTCCACAGGGACTGCCTCAGTGGAGGACACCACCAGCAAGCCTGTCAAGACCAGGTTGTCAAGGACACAACTATAAATCATGTGGATCCATCCAATGGCAGATACATGGGTGAAGACAGTTTTTATTATAATAAGACATTTAGGTTATTTTTTTGTTCTGTCTGAGCTTTCTTCTGTGGTTTGAAGTGGGTGAGATTCTGTTGGAAAAAGATAATGCCATGTAGGATTTTGCACCTGAACACCTGAACTAAAATCTTATGACTTTTGGTCATTTGCTTATTATCTACATCTAATTTTAAATTTTAAATATGTCTGTAACATATTTGAAAAGTGAAAGATTCTTAGCGGCTTTGGCTTAATGTAATTTTCTCAAAAGTTTAATTGGAAGATTCTGACTACTGTTCATCTTTTTTTAACCACCTGTGAAAAAATACTTGCTTTGCTTCCTAAATAAAGATTTAATTTAATGGTTTCAGATCTTCAAAAAGAAAACTGAATATGTGACATAGACACAGATTTTAAATGATCATTTCATTTATTGTAGGAAAAACCTTTTCCAAAAAGTAAACGCCCTGCTTGGAAAATAAACTGTCCCCTTAATGAACCATTCAACTAATGAACCCAATGAACTTAAATGAATTAATAACTGAGTTAAAGATTTGACATAATGAAACTTGATTTTCATATAAAGTTGGCTAAAACAAGCGGCACAGCATACCATGATCAAAATAAAATCCACAGGGGATGAGAAAGAAAGTTACATAAATAAATAAAGACTGCAAAGGCTTAAAAAGTCATTCTAAGGCTCTGGGACTCCAGTGCACCCCAGTGAGAGCTATTAACTCCAAATGCAGAAAAATTAGAAGAGTGGTGAATCTCCCCAGAAGTGACTGGTCAACCAAAAGTCCACCAGGAGCACGCTGATAACTGAGGAAGTCACTTAGGAACCCAAACACACCTTGAAGGAATTGAAGACCACACTAATCTCACTTAAAGTTAGCATGCTTGATTCCACCATTGAGACTGGCCCAAAAAACAAAACAAAACAAAACAAAAAAAACTGAACTCTCATAAGCCTTTTGGGATAGTGTTCCTTGGACTCAAAAGTGGAAGTGGGTCTTGCTTCCGGATCTGGGTGACAGAGGAATGAATGAATGAATTATGTAGGAGAATGTCTGGTCAAGCACAGTTGGGTTCTTCACAGCAAAATAAAGACCAAATGCAAATCTAGCTCTGTCAAGTTTTGTAGTGTCAAAAAACTGACTTAAAATACAACTGAAATGCTGTGGCAGGAAAATCTTAGCTCTAAGCCTGTTCCCCTAGATAAATAAAACTACTTAAAACTGATTAATCAGATTATTATATCATTTTTGAAGATCTGAAACAATTACGTGTAAAAATAAGAAATCAGGAAGGGGACTAATGCTTTTCACAGCACTGCTGTACAGTGAACTCAAAACATTTCAAGACATTTTCAAGTTATCCACATTTTGCTATGTTTCAGACTTGAATCTTGAAATGGATTCAATTCATTTGTCCCACATCAGTCTACACACAACACTCCATAATGACAAAAACATATCTCATTTACATAAGTATACAGATCCTCTGTTGTGAAAATTACAATTGAGCTATGGTGCATCCTACTTCTATCATTGGTCCTTTAGATGAGTCTAAAACCTGACTGGAATCCACCAGTGCCTAACATAATTCACTGGACAGATTGGATGGGGAGCATTGGTGCATAGCCATTTTCTCTCTATTGAGCTCTCAGGTCTGGACTCTGGCTGGGCCACTTCAGGAGTTTTCCTGAAGCCACTCCTGTGTTTTCTTGCTGGTATTGTTTGGGTTATTGTCTTGTAGTGTAAATATTCGCACCAGCCTACAATCCAGAGCACTCTGAAGATTTTTTTTTTCATTCAGGATTGCTGTATATATTTCTGAATCCAAATTTCCCACTACCCTGAACCAGTCACCCAGTCTCTGGGATCCTGGCATCCCGAGAGCATGATGCTGCCATGAAAGTGTTTGACTATGGGGGCTATATTAATGGGGTGATGCTCACTACCTGATTCTTTCACAAATGTGTTATGTATAGATTAATAAGAAAAGAAATCATTCAAAGATGAGTCTCACACATAATGTGGAAAACGTTTGGCTTGAAAAGATTTAGCTAAAACGTCACAGAAAAAAAGTACATGCTCTGGTGGAGTTACCAAATAGCACACACTCAGTGGATTTTAAGTAATGACGTATTAATGATATCATGCTACTGAACCAGAACACTGTTTAATTTTACTGAAATTTTGTAAAATTACTTGACCAGAAAATGTTGAAAGGATACAGGCAAGGTAGTGTTTGAGGAACTCATGATCAGAGGCAGGCATAGACTGCAAGAAGTTCTCTCTGTAGGTTTCAAACCATGGCGTGGTTGCTAGAAAAATTGAGACAAAATGAGACAAGATTTCATTCAACCAAAAGCAATCATAAACATTTTTATACTATATCTATTGTCTTGTTTACAGATAACTGTGAAAAAACATGGACTGCTAAGTAAGATTTAACTCAGAAAAAATGAAAAAAACCCAGTGAAAAATATTACAGTTCATGTGTTGTTTTCAGCTTATTTACATCAGAGTCCAAGGGTCAGACCTGTGGTGTATTCATCCATAAGATGCTGCCAAATTAAATTTCAAATGTTACACAGAGGCTTTACGGAGTGATCCAGTGTTGCATTGTGGCCTGAGTGGAGTGGTGTCAGAAAGCAGCCTGACCTATATGGTCCTGCTGTTGGTAACAACGCACAAGATGATGCAAAAGAGAAATCTAATGGGGAGAGGTTGGTGAGAATAAAGTATGAGAGGAAAAACTGGAAAAAAATGTGCGTGAGACAGCACAGGTGAGGCTGGAGAGTACAGTTTGTGAAGCACAGGTAGATAGGAAAAATGAAACAAAGAAAACACGTTGTGAAGAGGAAGGAAGCTGAAATGGTGGAGAAGAAGCAGCATGGAAACCTACTCCACGCAAAATAAGGAACTAAAGCGAGGAGAGTATGGATTGAGGCAAAACCAAGCAAAAACAAAACAGATAGAGAGACAGGTAAGAGGCATGTGCAGATAGACAAGTGATAATGATGAGTGCATTAAGCAGCTCCTTCAGTAACAGACTCAGACATCCAAGATGTAAGAAGGAGCGCTTCTGCAGGTCCTTCATACCAAACACCATCAGACTGTTTAATGTTGCTCTGTAACACTGTTATTGCAACAAACATTTCCATATCACAATAGGACTGTGATCTGATTTACTGATGTTTCATCATTGCACTAATGTTTACTGATGTTTACTGAGGTCCTAGCTATGCACTTAATGGTCTTTTTCTCATTCCACTCATTTATTTAAACTGTAAATTCACATCTGCTATTTATCAATATTCACCTGTGCACATCACCACTGCACTTCTAACTGGGTGAGACTGTGTATATAATACTGTTTTTCTTTTTCTGTTATTATTATTTTTTTTTACTTATTTTACTTTATTACTTAGTTTATATTTGTAGCTTATATTTTATTTGTATAACACATTTTTGGTCTTTATTATATTACTCTAGTTAATTATTTATTTTAAACTTTAGCATTGTTTGTGGAGCCTGGAATTTAAGAATTTCATTACCAATGATTGCTGATGTAAATAGTTGTGTAATGACACTAAATCCTTGAAATCTTGCTGGATGTAAAAGTACAAGGTGCATTGGTCAGGTCTAGAGTTGGATGCTCCCTCTATTGCCTCTGGAGATGCAGGGGATTCAAGCTGCTGTTGTGTTTTTCAGAGCCTTCTGAGAAATTTAGCAAACAACCTTTTAGATGTTTAGCTGTTATCACCCTCTCACCTAAAAACAATAAGCAGGAAATTAAGAACATGTGCCCTGTATTTCTCCTCTCTAGATTACAAGTTTATGTTCAAAGCCTTGGCAAACAGACAAAGAGAAGCTATGGTTCAAGTCATCCAAATGGACCAGACCTAGTGTGTGCCCAGCCGGACCATACTTGACAACATCTACCTAATTTGAGATGTTTTGGAGGTCTCCAGCTCATTGGGCACAAACACTGGTCTGATTTCTGTAGATCAGGAAAAGGCTTTTGACCACATTAGACACAACTTCCTCTGGAAAGTCATGGAGAAGTTTCACCACAGTTTGGCTTTTAAAGCTAAAGTGGTTACCTCTAACTCTCTTCACTTGTTGTTAAAAGATCCACTGATCCACCAGGCAAGACTGGACATCTGTGGTGATGTCATGCCTGGGCTGATGGTGGAACTGTACAAAAACTCTGGGAAGACAATGCCTACAGCAGCTGGTGGAAGCAGCAGGCTGGCAATGAATGAACCTCGGCGGTGGGCTTTATTGGGCATCCCGATTTGTCTGGGTGGCTCAGGTGAGCTCTGTTACAGAATACAGCCAGAGAACCTCTGAGCCAGATCACAGAGACCCTTAACTGAAATCTTCTTAAGCCCAGCCTTTACCGAGCACAAGAGACTCAAAGAGCTCTTTACTCTTTGAACTCAGGTTTTAGATTGTTTTAGTGAAAAGCTTGGTTGCTGGTTTTAAGAAGATGAAGCGAGTGAGGTAGCAGCTTCTGAACTTTCTGTTAGGAGAAGCCAAACCAGCAGGAAACACAGGACACCAGACAGAGCAGTTCAAGAAGCCACATTAGTGTATCTGTGTAACATCAGGAACAGATTGTGGCTAAAATTCAACTTATATAAAACAGTTGACCTAGAGACTTTTAAGCAGGGATGGTGTTGTAATTTGCACTGTGAATAATAATAGTAGTTGCAATTTATATTTTAAGCTCATGTAAGCATGTAACCATGTTTTTTTGATGATGTGAGTGTAAACACGATCATTGTAAACATGCAAATAAAGAAGAGAAGAATGTCTGTATTTTCTGTATTTCCTTTTCTACAGGCAGAAAATTCTAACAACAAATCCAGTGGTTGATAGAAGGAAATAATTTGAGTGAGTAATTATATTTATTTATATTTATTAATTATATTATTTACTACCCTTGAAGTGATGCCTTTTGATTCTTGATGCACATTGATGCATCTTATCTCAATGTTTCAAAATCACTTATTTTCTCTCTTTTATTTACTTTTCAATAAAGTAAATAAATGGGACCATTCATCTGTCCCATTTATTTACTTTATTGAAATCTGTTAGACAATGGGACAATTACAGGTCAGCCGTTAGACAGATATGTAGAAAACATCTTAATCTAGCATGTCACCAGTGTAAAGAAAACAATAATGATCACTTTTTCAGGTTCAGTATACTTCCACTTGTATGTCAGTCATTTACAATAGCTACAGTTTCTGTGTGGCTAGTTGTATTTTGCATGTATTCTCAACTCATTAAAAGCCCAAGTCAATGCACTACACTTTCTTTAACAAATCAGGATTTCAGCATTTCTTGAGTTTATACAGTTGCACTCAAAATAATACATTGCAAATTAGGTGTATTGGCAAGATTTACAAACTTCCAGCTGTGTTCAATGAACAACTCAAACAAGAACAATTTAAATAGCTCCACACAAATAATATTACAGGTAGTTCCTACAAATTCAACACAATATAGTACTTTTACTGACTGCAGCAGTCTCAAGTTTAAACTCTATAAGAATGTGGCCTGAGTAAGTTTCACTACATATATATGTTGCAGTTCTCTTGATCCATGCTCCAGGTTCACCTAACTCTGAGTAAGCCCTTTGTTATGAAGAACACATCAAATTCTAACAGACTATAATTCTTACAAACATTAAGATTTTTCTTCAATTCTCAGTTCAAGCTAAGGGGATTCAATAGGAGTGCAGCACCGTGCTGAGTCTAAATAAAAAAAAAAAAAATCAAGTCCAGAGTACTATATCAAACATCAAAAAATGAGAAAAAGCAGACACTCCATTGAAACTTAGACAGACTTTATTGATCCCTTTGGAATTACTCCCTCCCTTAATTTTTTTTTCAGACACATGCTCCTTTAACACCAAACTGGAGAGTATTCTTACTATTGTAGTTCTCTCTCTTTCTCCCTCACTCTAAGTCACAGTGTTGGGTGTCATGTGATAATGAGCATAATAACAATCTTTCAATCTTTTGCTTAATTAGTAAATGTTGGAAATAGAGTGCCAGCGTTTGCTGGTCAAACACGTGGTGATGGAGTTTCTCAAACTGTGCAGGAAACAAGGCTTTAAGATCTGCTCTGGTTCTCCTTGCTCAGTGGAGGATTGTAGTTTGGCAGTGGCAGATGTTGGTAGAAACTACTCTGCTGCCCTTCATCAGTGATGATGTGTTACTGAGAAAGCTGCCCAGACTCAAAAAGACTGTTTGTGAAACTTTAATATATTTCTGGAACATTTTTCAAACTAGAAAACTAGAAAATCATACTTCCTGGCATCAGTGATGCAGTGGAGGAATAGTGGAGGTCTGTTGGGGCCACAGGACTCAAATTGAAAAAAAAAAACATACTGGCAAACTTGCAGGGCTCTAAAGCATAGAAATTCTTCTTTGGCCTGGAGGAGAAGAGCAGGTTTATCCACACTTTGGGTTCAGCCAAAGGGCAGCTACTTTCCAAAGCAGGTGAGATTAGACAGAGAGTGGTCCAGTTCCACACTCAGATTTAACAAAGTGAGCACACTAAAGACGAGGGGGCCTTTAATTCCTTCTGCAGTGAGCTGAACACAGTCTCAGAGGAGACCAACAGAGAGCTGGAGGGTCTTCTGCCCTCAGAGGAAGTGTTCGCAGTGCTGCAGAGCATGAAGGGAGGCCCCTGGGATTGATGGACTGCTTCCAGAGTTTTACAGAGCTTTCTGGCCTGAATTAAGTACAGATCTTGGCAGGTTGGAGCATAGTGAGTTATGATGACTCAAGCGAACACTACAGTGATGCAAAAAAGTCATTGCATCGTTGTGTCCTCCTGGGAAAAAAGATATTGCAACAGTTGTGTCAAGACAAGGTTGGCTGGGATGAATCACTTCCTGATGAGCTCAGAAAATGGTGGGAAAAGTGGCTACAAGATCTCAAAAATTTCACAGATGTCAAGAAGTATGAGTTTCACCACTTTTCAGATGCCAGCGTCACTGGCTATGGGGAGTGTTCATATCTCAGAACAATCAACACCAATGGAGATGTCCATTGTTCGCTTGTCATGGGGAACACACGTGTTGCCCCCACCAAGGTATCCACAGTACCACGGCTTGAGTTATCTGCAGCAGTGGTAGCATGGATGCCACTTTCACGTTTTTGTGGCAAACAGAATCCAAAAGGTCCATTACAGAACCCCAGCAATGGCAGTTCGTAAACTCTCAAGATAACCGTACAGATCATGCTTCGAGATGACTAACTGCAGATCAGCTCCTTGCTTCAAAATGGTTGACTGGCCCAGAGTTTCTATGAAAGGGTGAGTTACCCACAAGAGATGTAAAGATGGGAGAGGTCATTTATAATGACACAGAACTTCGAAAGACCCAAGTGTTCAACACCAAAGTAAAAGAAGACAGGACATTACTAGACCGCCTGACAAAGTTTTCTGACTGGAAAAGAGCTGTCAAGGCTATTGCTTGTTTCAAGCACTATGCTAAGCAAATCAAGGGACTTAAACCTAAGATAAGCGAAGCCACAAGTGTTGAAGAAAGACAGGAAGCAAAGCTTTTCATAATCAAGTTAGTCCAAACAAAAGCATTCAGCAATGAAATCAAAGATACAAGGCAATGCAAGGAAGTAAAACTGAAAGAGTTCACTTGTAGATGAGTATGGTGTCCTCAGGGTTGGAGGATGTTTGACAAAGTCTGGCCTTCACCCACATGTCAAGCATCCTGCCATTCTACTAAAGGCAAGTCATGTGTCCTCTTTACTTATCATGCACTACCACAAGAAGTTGCATCACCAAGGATGAGGAATAACTGTAAATCAACTGAAAAAGTGCACAACATGCTGAAAGTACAGAAGAAACACACAAGATCCATAGATGGCAGATTTGCCATAACATAGAATAGAAACGACAGTTCCATTCACTTATTGTGGCGTAGATTGCTTCGGGCCATTCTATGTAAAGGAAGCACAAAAGGCGCTAGAATAGAATAGAATTAGAATAGAATTCAACTTTATTGTCGTTGCACCTGCAGTACAGAGCAACGAAGTATGATCTTCTTTTCACCTGTATGTGTTATAGAGCCATTCATAAATGCTCAAAAATGCTTGATGATCTTATGACAGACACCTACTGCGAGCATTCATTGCCATACATGGCAATGTAAGACAGCTGAGGTGTGATCAAAGCACTAGCTTTGTTGGTGCAAAGGGAGAGCTTATGAATGCAATGAAGGACCTTAATCATCAAAGAGCATGGATGCGGGTTTGTAATGAACGTCCCATCCTCAAGTCACATGGAAGGGGTATGGGAGAGACGCATCAGGACAATCAGAAGTGTTCTAACAGCAATCCCTGATCGGTTTGCTAAGAGACTTGACTGTTCCTTGCTGAGAACCTTTCTCTATGAAGTGATGGCTATTGTAAACAGCAAACCTCTGATAATAGAGCACTTAAATGATCCAATAACTCTTTAGCCCCTCATGCCAAACCGCATACTTATGGTGAAGTTGAAAATAAGTTTTCCCCCTCCTGGTCAGTTTGTGAGCCAGGATCTGTTCCTCCGTAAAAGATGGTGCCAGGTGCAGTTTTTGGCAAATGACTTTTTGGACAAGGTGGAAGGAGAATCTCCTTAGTCTTCAACAAAGACAAATACGGCAAAAGGAAAGGAAAAATACAAAGGTTAATGACCGTTCTACTGCTTGAAGGAGAATATATGTCACTTCATAAATATTACATTCAATGTGTGAAAAAAATGTGACATGTACACACAGCAAAGCAAAGCAGAGGTGCAATTTCATTTAATCTATTGCATCAACAAGGTTCTCCAGCAGCACCAGAATAACTGTCATTATATGAAAACATTATGTATGGATTTAGAGAGTCACAGACTCACAACAGATTCCTACACCACAAATACAAAATTATATCTTTTATATGTGGTAAAATGTTGTATGCAGGGAAAAAAACCAGAGAGATATACACAAAATGGTACGGCTACAGGACACAAGAGAGAAAAACTACAGGACAGGTACAACAGAGCTAAAAGGACTATAGCTAGAGGCCAGGAGACAATGATACCTGTGTAGTACTTGGAGTTGCTGACTTCCAACAGTGTCTCTCTCCAGGCACTGTACCAGGGGATGCTAGCTTTAAGTGAATGATCTGATAGGTGGAAGCAGAGAGCCAGGATGTTAGTAACCTCCAATTTCCTTTCAGATTTCCTTACTCAGTCGCAATGCAGATACTTAAGAGAAAAATCAGGAAAAGTAAAACAATAGACACCTGAAACTGATATCATCCATAATCTTTTCTGCTTATCCTCACAAAGGGTTATAGCTCCAGGGCAGACACAGACATAGAAAAGCTAGGGTATCATATATCTCATTATCTCATGTGGTTTGGGAAAGCCTCAGGAACTGGCTTTCCATGAGGAACTGGAGTTGCAGGGGACAGGAATGTCTGGTCTACCTTGTTGTTGCCCCCGTGATCCAGATCAGATAAGAGAAAGAAAATGAATAAATTGAGACTAAGGTAGCCACTCTAGATCAGGGGTATCAAACTAATTTTCTCCACAGGCCACAACAACATTATGGTTGCCCTGAAAGGGCCAGTTATATAAATGGAACTAACATATTTTTGTGTCCAAATTATGTACGTGCATTTACATAAATTTAAAAATATATGCAGGCACATAAATCACTTTACATTCATCAGTCAAAAATCAAACATTTCAAGTGAACAATCCACTTATCATATCAATTTGTTTTTTGTCATAGTTAAGAGGTGCAGAACCACGGTACAACAAATAACTGTGAGCTGCTCTGAACAGATGTGGTATTTTACAAAAACAATGTATTCAGACAGTGTTGATGAGGGAATATATATCAACCACTGAGAATAACAGGAACTTTGTGGGGGGGCCTTACAGCTTAAACCCTTTTCTCTCTGCTGCACAACATTTTTTGCCCCCCCCACTCTCTGCCGCCTCATCTCTACTCCACTGACACTTGCATATATATCAACCACTGAGAATAACAGGAACTTTGTGGGGGGGCCTTACAGCTGAACATTTCTGATTGGTCAAATATCCCAAGCATTTTATTTCAGCCAGGTGAGGAGGTGGTGGAGATGGAGAAGTGAGCTGAAGGTAAATCACACGCAGCCAACATGATGCTGTTTATATGTTATAACGCCAACAGGTAACATTAGCTAGCGTTAATGCTAACTGCTAACAGCTGCTGGCTATTAATGCCGTATATTAGTAATATAAAGTGATCATTGGTTAAATCCATCATACAAAATGATTTACCCTGCAGTCACCAGCAGCCCTCTGAGATATAGAGGACTTTATCTGAGACTTTTCCTCAGTGCTGCTCTGTCTTAATAGTTATTATTACTGTCCATGTCAAAACAAAGCCCACAAAATATAAAACATCTGTGCTGCAACTTCACACTGTGTTTGTGTGTGTATTCATTGTGGTCTGTTTTGGGGTGTTTTTTTCAACGTAGGAAGAGGAAAACAGGCGCTGGGACTTGTTGTTGCACTGCGAGACATGACAGCAACAACTGGACTGGAACCGCTGCTGGAGAGGAGCAGACTATTGACTGGCCCTCTGGTTTTCTATACCTACATATTTTGAATGTGAATTGTGATTTTTCTTTTCTTTTAAATAGTTGTTGGTGGAACCAAATGTACTGTATTGTGGCTGTTACTATTGATCATATTCTAATATTTACAATACTTTGAGCAGGTTACAGCTGTGTTCCAAAACCCTTTTCTCTCTGCTGCACAACATTTTTTGCCCCCCCCCACTCTCTGCCGCCTCATCTCTACTCCACTGACACTTGCAATTCTCTGTTGTTATTCTTCACCCAGAAAATCTCTAATATCCACCAACACCT
>JBAJHX010000106.1:151534-162401 GCA_037176925.1 Amniataba percoides
ATAGATAGATAGATAGATAGATAGATAGATAGATAGATAGATAGATAGATAGATACTTTATTCATCTCCAAGAGAAAAAACATTTTTTAATTGAATTTTTGCTCTGTTTCTTTCTGCAATTAGACTTAGACTTTTATTGTCATTCAGGTATACAATGTATACAGAATGAAATGTTACATTTGCTCTCTACATTATAAAAAAATCTGTATAAAAAATATAGAATATAGACAGTGAAAATAAGAAAATGGCAATGTGACAAGTAGACCAATACCATGCCAGCAAAATGCCCCCCACAGCATCACAGAACTGCCTGATACCCTCACTGTGGAAGGCATTCATGGCTGCACCATTGTCTTTGTGTATGCCATAAATGCACTTCTACATATGTCACTTTAGTCCCTGTTCCTATTGAAGCATGAGCCAGCTGAGCAGTCTTTGTGACTGAAACTCTTACTAGCCCTCAAAGATGAACTATCTTTCAAAGCCACTTAAATCGTGTCCTCCTGGGAAGTTGATAAAAAACTAGAACCAACTGCTCAGCAATTTTCAAACACACCACAAAATAACGTTTGGATGGTAATTGCTTAATTGTACCATCTAGTACACCTTTGTGGAAGCATCTCCATATGTTTGTCAGGTTTTTCTCTACTCACATCGCAGGCTTTTCTACGGAGCCCCTAAAGGGACATGTGCAAAAAAAAAGTGAAAATGAACTTAACCTCGAAGTATCTTATAAGCAAGAGATAGCTGCCATATTGGAAACTGTGAATATGAAACTAATTTTGGCATTGTCTAAGTAGAACAATGGCTTAGCAGAGGTAGATATATTTATTTAACAGGAAAAACAAAATATACCTGGCAGTAATGCAGTATCATCAATCAGTAAAAGATGATCAGGTAAATTATCCCTTCATTAACTCATTGCAAGCTCTGAACGTGAAATATAAACTTTACATAGACATACTACATACATATAGTTTTCTTGTGAGCATGAGAAAGTTTTGCGTGTTCACGAGATACCTCAAGTTTTGTCCCTTTGGGGCTCCATACTTTCCTGTTATTATGTATTTGTCATTCTATTTTAAAAGGAATTTTGATGTAGGAAATTATTTACGTGATTGCTTATTAAAGTATGAAATCATCATTTGCCAATGGACCAATGGACTAGGAGAAGTAAGTGTGGTTTGTGTAGAAGGAAATGTGTCCCACATGGTTTTATTGTATTCTTATATTATGTTTTGTATACGGTAGCTTCTGTATAGCTTCTGAAAATCTGAATTTTCTTTTTTTTGTTTTATTGTTAGGAGAGTCCAGTCAAATAATTTGAAGAGTCACACTCACATAGAAGTTCAACATGGTCCAGAAGCTCAGATGTGTATTCCACAGATGTGTTGGGCAAAGGGTATAAATTATCTGCCTATACGGGATAAAAAGCAGAGAGGATGTATGTGTCTCTCCATGCTGCAGGAATGTTCATCATGACCACCTGTGTGTTTTCTTCTGAGTACAGGGTAAGATTTTTGTCTTCCATCAGGAATGAATTTGTAAAAAGCTGAATTTACCATGCAAATGAGATTAACATTAAAAAAGCTGGTTATGTGTTTTCCAGTGAAGTGGGTACAAAATCAAAACTAGACTGTTGTAATTCGAGAAAGCTACTTTTGTCCTTTCAAATGATGAATGATATTGAAGCAAAAGATACAAAATCCCCACGATTGGAATTTAACTTCTTCTCGTCTACGTCTGCTATTGAAAGTGCGTTTTTTTTAAAAGAGCAACTACTTCCGGCTTTTATTTTCAAACAGCTTCCTCTACATGGTGACAATCTTGGTTCACGCCCGCTAACTTGTCTGCAGCTAAATTCTCCCTTGCCGTAGTTTTACCCTTCCCCTTAAACCACTCACTAATAGACTGCTAGGACTAATATCGCCATATACTAATAAGGATATGACTGGTTTCCTCAGACAGAAGGTTATGGGCCGTTTGGTAAAACTGTGCGAAATATAAAATTCTTTTGACCTTTTATTCCATATTTTTGTTTTATTTAATACTGTCTGACTTTTATTTTACACTGTTTCCAACCACATTTCCAATCAGTTTAGTTTCGGACGAGTTGCGGTTTGCATTTATCTTTTTAATCGAGGAAAGGAGTTGTACATGCACTGACAGTTCAACCGTGCCCACACTCACACTTCATAGCGTGTGCGGCGTTGCCCTGGTGACGCGTCTCTATCCAGTTTAGTCCCACCCATTCTTTTTATCATCGCTCTGTGACTGGGTGTTTAGAGTTACCCTGTACCGTTGACTGGCTAGGCTAGCTGTCTGTTAGTTAGCTTGATATATTAAGCTGATTGCATTATCGGATCAGATTTAACCTGCAGTCTATCAATACAGAGTTAAGTACTCATAGTTGAAGCTATTTTCAGGAAAACGTTAGTTGGCGGAGTAATAACACAACCAGATTGGCTAACAACCGGAGGAACTTAGTTGTTTCAGCAGATCCTGGGTTTTGTGTAAGGAACGAAAATACCGATTTCTAAAATGTCTTCAGACGAAGACAGGGCCAAGGAAATTTTGAAGGGCTTCAAACTGTATCCTTTTTGCTGTTCGGGCGGCTTGGCGATCTTCTGCGAAGGTTCGAAACATAACATTTGTAAGAGTTATCCCTCATCCACATGTACTACCAGAATACGGCAATTTACATAAGAAGGACTGTAGTAAGATCCTGTGACTGTTGCTGAGTCGAGTGGTACAGTAAGATTAGCAGCTGTGGCTAACCTACCAGTTTCCCCTCTCGTTTGGTAACGTCAGCTATACATCTTCCGTTTTGTCTTTATATGATGTGACAAAAGAAAAGGCCAACGTTGTTACGAACTAAACTCGTTCATATCTGAAGTACGGCCTTCCCAAATAAAACGAGTGGCCTTCTGCTGTGGCTAACTTGTCTGGCTAACTGCTCAGTTTGCTTGGCGCGGCCGCTTTAACAACAAACGTCCTATATCTTTAATGTTGTTGTAGCGGTGACATGGTGCTGATTATGTTGACGCACCGATACCGGTTGATATGTACAAGGCGTTCACTTAATATGAGTTAGAAACGTTACAAGCGATAGGTATGCTGCTTGTTTGCTGTGTGGTAGCTAGGTACATGTTGGAAGTTGTCAAAGCCAGGTGCTTTCCCTTCTTAAACTGAAGTGATACCAAACTTCTGTACAAATCAGTGATTGAAATGAATGCTGTTCTGCTAAAGATTATATTTGTGTGTTTTTAATGTTTTATTCTATTAATACATATTACATGTTTAAAGTTTTTTTAAGCTCTTACATGTTAGGAGTCATTGTTGTGCAAATGAGTCTGAGGAGCTTTGAAAACAGTCACCTATTTTAAGAGCATCTTTTGAACAGTTTCAGTAATGAAACAAATGCATTTGTTATCCTATTGGCAGACCTTACCAGAGTTTATCTTACACACACAATGCACATGGAACTAGGACTTCTTTAGATTGATTTTGTTTTGATATTATCTTCTGTATGTACGCATCCTAGACCACTAAATAACCAGAACACCTTGATACTTGTTGCTACACTGCCATTCATTTGTTCACATTCCACATATTCACTTAAATGCTCCTTTAATGGAGTTTTAGCATTTGTTTATTTTATTATTGTTTATATAACACTTTGACTGGTCTGGCTTTGCTGGCATATAGTCTGATAGATAATCTACAAAATACTAATGTATAATTAGAGGCTGTTCAATCATTTTAATTCTCTGATAAGTCATGAAATGTGGTTTTCTGTTATAACTTTATAGAGATTAAATCCATATTAAACAAGCAAGACTGATCGTTAAAATGGTATAAGCTACATGAGGCATTCTGACCTTTTGATCTAGTTTGAATTAGTTTCAATACATATACATTTTCATTACTGTAATGTTTCTAACTGTGTGTTTTGGACAAGCAGAAAACGTATTTTATGGTTACAGACATCCATTACTTTTCCCATTAAGCTGGCCATGTCAACTGCATGCACTTTGCCACCTTGTCATTACGCTTACAGATGTATTTGTTGAAACGTGAGTGAAAGTTTGGTTCTCTTTTGTGTTTATAGCCAAACTGAGGAAGTCCTATTTTCAGTAAGTAATCTTGCCTCACCTTGGAAATGCATCTTAAGGCTAAATTTAGTTCCATTGTATACTGAGGTCAGATCATCTTAGGAAATGTTGCCACGTTGGATCTTCTTGACTCTGCGCTTCTTGTCAGCAGACACCTTTCGGTTTAATGATGACAGAACATAATGACTTGTTTCTGGTCGAGTATCCTATTTGTGTTGTTGTCAGTCAGGCAGAGTACCACACACTGCTACAATGTTACTACCTTCTGTACATGCCACTAGCTGTGCATTATTATAGGGATATATCTTAAAGAATACGAAGGGAGATATCAATAGAATAATGATATTTGGTAAAATAGGATCAAGATCAGTTAAATGCAACTAAACTAAAATCACAACATTTTGGGCAAGTTTAGGCTGAGGGTAATTTATTACATGGGCATCAACACATATATGGCGAATTCACTTCCAAACATTTTAAAATGACATCTGTGTTTGAGACACAGTTTGAAAATCCTGTCATTCATGAATATTGTGTATTGTCAGCAGGAACCCTACCTATAAGTATCAGTCAATGGCCTGAAGATCCTAGATTCAACATCTTGGATGATGTTATCTTGATGAGTTACAGTACACTTTATCACAAATAATGCTATTCACATCCACATGGCTGCATAGGTACACAAGGGTCTTCATTAAATTGATAAACATGCTGACTATATGTTCTACAATCATGTGGACACCGGACAGTATGTGTCCTTCCTGGTGTATATTCTGCCCCTCAAGCTCATCCACATGAACTGAGGAGGAAAGCAGGAGGATGGTGCAGACTGTAGGCTGATCTGTTCATCACATCTGGACATAATATTGTTTTATATCAATTAAGTGTCCAGCCCACCTCTGCCTTGCTGTCATCCAGAAGCATCCAGTCCCCTTAATTTGAACCCTTGCTGGAAAATCTAATGCCAAAGCAGCTGGTATTGAAGTTGCAATATTTCCCAACATTTTTATTTAACCACTGCTAGTCCCAAGTTTGTCAAGTGTGTTTTTAATCACTGTAGAATATGTGACCATGTAGGACTGAATAAACACAGTTATGTCTTCTGGAAGAAGCAGCACAGCACTGCAGCAACACTCAGAGCACTGAAGGCCCAGTCACAGAAAACATGGGGATAGATCTTTAGTTTAACTATGACTAAACTACTTTAGTCATTTAGTTATGTATGAAACTTCTTGCTTAAAACCGTCTATGCATAAGGTAAAGATGTATGTGTTTATGGCTGTTTCTTACTAAGGTCAGGACCTCTGCTGTAGTGTGGTAATGCATGAATCCACAATCTAATGGAATAGGGATTTACTACCTTATAGCCTAAGTAAAGCCAGAACAGAGGCTAAATGGCACGTACATTTCTTTGTTAGACTGAAAAATCCCTAAGAACATGAATGAAAATGTCAGCCTAGCCCTTATTAAAATGTTTTTCCATAAATTACAAGAAATATAACAGATAATCTAGTGAGGTATTTTTGAAGTCTGTTGGTCTGTGTTTGTGTGTTGTTCTTTTGCTGCCACAAAAAAAATTCTTGTATGTTTAATTTGTAATGTGTACTGAACATTGTTTTTTTTTTTTTTTGCCATACATAGATTATACCAATCAAAAGGTGAATTATGTGCCTTATGCACACTTTTTGTCAAAGATTTTTTCAGTAGTATTTAGCATTTTTTTAAGATGACAATTTGTCACTTTCTTGTTTCTTTGATTCAAAATGACAATGGGCAGACTGGCTCAGATTGCAATACTCAAATTATAGGACCTTTATCTGACTTTGCCATATTCACTAAGTCGGACTAAGTTAGTGGTAGCAGAAAAATCATAGAGCATTCTGGTCAGACATGGTTTGGATTCAGCCTGCTGTCATTCATTTTGATAACTGCTATGTATAACCTCACCTCTCAGTATTGCAGCATGGACTGAAATGATGATGATGATTATTATTATTGATTGTGATTATGTGTTGTTCTCGTCAAAGTTTTATAGATAACTCTTTTTGAACTAGGTGTCTGTTCTGGTTCTGCACATCTGGGCACATTCTGTGGTTTGGTGGTATATTTTTTTTAGTGTGGCACAACTGGCCTTTTTGTTCTGTACTTGACATGTGTTCTTTACATCTAACACTAAAGGCTAAAAGCATTACAAAACTGCACTGTAGATCCTATTATAAATGTCACCACAATATCTTAAGAATGAAAACCACAAGTAGTGCATTAAAATGAATGGATGGTATAAACACATTACACATGCATTTATCGACTAATGTGTACCTGATTTATTGACTTATTGACTTCACTGACTTCAACTTGTTCAGTGTGTTCATTAGGAATATATTGGTGGTGTTGTATTGTGTTAAGGTTGGGGTCTGGTAGCTGCCTGTATTTAGAGTTATTAACCCTCCTTTAAAAATAAATGCAAACTAAACAGTGACAGCAGCTTCTCACTAGGGGCTCATTAACTTCTGTAGGTGTTCTGACAGATTTGTGCAGGCACCCTTGTGGTTTACATATGCACAACCCCTGAGGAGGCTATGGTACAACATGTCATGATATTGTTGGAGCTTCAGTCAATTGCTACACAGGATTTTCTTTGTTTGGTGTATGATGAAGTGATTTAAAAAAGAATAGGGAAAGGAACAAGTGAACATTAAATGTGGGTGATGTTGTTTCCTTCCTAAAGCTTAAAAGGTTGCTTTCTTGTTTGGTTGGCATCACTGTCATTATGGACATCCTTGCATATGCAAGCTTTCTGTTTTCTCTTTTTTAAATTGACACATTTTTAGAGATTATTTGTGTTATGTTAAAATAGCATCAGTGAGAAAGACATTGTAGCAGCAGCGAAAACACACAGTGGAAAAACAGTCAGAAATGCAAGACACAGAATAAAAAAAGAAATAATAATAAATGTAAAATCTAAAAGAGAGGGAGTGTGCCTGAGAATATACATATTAGAAATCTGTAATATCTCAGGTATAAAATGATTGCAAAACAGTGAAATGACACACAACAGTAGCATTTTTCAAATAAAGAAATCTGTAGCTTAATTAGCTTAATTAATTGTAATAGTTTGTGACTTGCAGATCATGCAGCTGAACAATGTGGCATGTGCACAAACACTATGTGGCAGGTTAGATTTGACTGTCAGACTCAATAGTATGAGCTTACAAAGAGTCTCTAGATGTCACTTATAATCATTCAGGGTGGAATTATTATGAAGTTTATGCCAATTGTACGCAACTCTGTTCTCCTCACTCATGAAACCGTATATTAACATGACAAGTCGGAGTCTGTGTGTTCTGAGGCAGTTGATAGGGGTCATGAGGTGGGAAGAAAGGCATCACAGATGGTGTAGAGTAGAGTGTGTCTGACACTAAGTACTATCTGAGTGTGACAAGATGCTGAGTGGAGAATCTTCTGGAACAGAATCTTGTGGATAGTTCTTTAGTGGTGTCCATTAGTCTTATATCCAAGGATAAAATTAGGTTTTCTCAGCTTTAGGTGATACCAGTGTAGACTGCTGTCACAAACAGTTCAGTGGAATTGTATTGAGTTAAATGAAGCTAGCCAGCATCAGCAATGACCAACTTGCCAGGCTGAAGTGTCAATGAAACGCAGTGTATGTATAGCCTGAAAAATGGCTTGAAATTTATCTGTAGCCAGTATAAACCTAAAAACAACAACCTTCAATTTTTACATAGCAGGCACCATGTTGACAACCATATTAGCACGCTGAGTATCTCAAATGAATCAATTTGGCATAACACTGGATAAAATCTTTTACATGATTTTTCTGAATATGTGTACACGACATTACTCATATTCAGGGTTGAATTACTCAGATATCAAACTGACCACTTAATCTGATAAACAGTTAAAATAGTCTATTTTAATTGTCTTCTGTCCTTTGTTCCTTAACAGAGTCATTCTTTTAAAAATATATCCTTAGCCCAAAATGTGTGTGTGCATTGATAGATTGGTATTAGTAATTTTATGCATGCTAATAGATTGCTTTTTTTAGTAAATATGGCCCCAGGTGTGTTGTTAAAAGATTGCAAAGACATCATGAGAAACTGTAACGACAGTGGGATCACCGACCAGGTTCTTAGGGTCTGTGATTGACGTTTGTATTGTCTTCAGTTTGCATTGCGGTCAGGAGCAGCTGACCAACTGACATACTGGTGGGACAGCTAACAGCCTGCTTCATCTACACAAAGGCTCCTTCAGCGTCCTCTCAAACTGGATATGTATTAGTTGGCAGTTGACTGGGATTTACCATTACAATACCAAAATTGTATCACAAATCTCTTGTAGTAAAATAGTGCTTATAATATCAAATCGTTTGAACTCAACAGATAATGTATTATTACATTTTAAGTGTGCATGTGTTATTAAACTGGTAAGTTTATGAGACCATGTTTCAGCACCCAGAGCTTTAGACAGTATTCAAATTCAATTCAAAATCTATTTGGGGAAATTTACAGTGCATTTATTATAGGCCAGGGTTCACTGTTTTTATAGAAGCCTCTGACCTTTTATACATTTTTTATACATTTTTACGTTTCGTTCTTCTGTTATTTCTCTCTATCTCTATCTCTCCATATATATGTGTGTTTGTGTGCATATATATATATAATGCTGTATATAAATTATTCTATTGATAGTCCATTTGGTATATTCTTTAGTGTGGTTGTCTTCGCTTAACTTTTCCTGGCAGAAACTGGATGAATCTTCGAGATGCAGAGACAGGCAAAGTTCTATGGCAGGGAACTGAAGACCTCTCTGTACCAGGAGTAGAACATGAAGGTAAATTCAAAGACCAAATTTAAAACCAGACATACATTGTGTGCATGCGTGTGTGTATACCAAGTTAGAATAATTTCAACTTTGCCTTCAGTTGTCACTGAAACTTCAAAGCACAACCAATATTGTAACAGCTGTATGTGACGTAGCCAGACTCAATACAAGCAAGCAGGGAGGGAATGGAAGAAACAGTTTCTGTGTTTCTCACAATTTCTGTCTGCATTACGCTGGCACCCCATCTCGCAGACTGCAGAGCTAATTTCTCCTCAGCTACACTGGTGAGATCTGTGAATGTGGAGATTTGCAAGAACCAGCTTTATAATGACGTGTAGGGACAACTATAAAAGCCATTACACAAGGGTTTTTTTGTGACCAGTTTTCATTCAATTAGAGATGAAAACAAAGATGAACGTTACCCACTCAATATAAAGCTGTTACTACCAAAACCTTTTTGTATGAATTTCAATTTCTGCTTATTGTATTTATAGGATCTACTTTCCGTTACTGCAAAATGTCCATTATAAGAAAAAGTATAAAAATTAAAAACAAAAACAATAAATGTAGAATACAGTACAGTGGACATATACATGTTTTTTTACCTCAAAACCTGTGGTTTTGCGATTTAGGTTGTGTCCGGCTGCTTCTCGTAACATTGCCCTGTGAATGTCATTATGGGGCTGTGCCATGAACCATGCCATATCTGAGCAAGATGTTGTTACTGTAGTAAATTCTTTCTATAATTTGCTTGAACAATTATTATAACTAAGGACTGAAGGAATTGTACATTAAGTAAATAAGTAGAGTTCCATATCATTAGTGACAATGTGGTAAAATATTTTGCATATTGTTCACAGAAGAATTTATGGGAAATGCCTTGAGAAGTTATGTAAACAGGCTCTGATATCTCAGCTTGATTGCTGTCTACAGACACAATACTCTGGTTGCTGTAGTCACACCTTAATATTAAGCTAAAAAAACTGTCATGGTCTCATTGTTAGCACAATTAATCATAGTTTATTTCTCTCTTTCCAGCTCGAGTTCCAAAGAAGATTCTGAAATGTAAAGCAGTGTCCAGAGAACTGAACTTTTCTTCCTCAGAGAAATTGGAGAAGTTCAGACTGGAGCAGAAAGTTTTCTTCAAAGGACAATGTCTAGAAGGTAATCAGCCAAAACACTGAACTACTTATAGGGGCAAGAACATGAAGTTAAAGCCAGCCTGTGGAGTTTTGAGAACTAATAGCACTGTTTATCTCTGTTTCAAAAAGTGTGTCCCTGTTTTGTTTGTTCACATGACCTTAATGCACATTTCTGGAAATGGTTTTGTACTGTTCCACCAACCTGGTTTTGATAGTAACATGTCAAGAAACAAAGCAATACACTGTAATAAACAAAATAAACAAAGCCAGAGAAGAAGAAGAATGCTAGCAAGTTAACATGAATGTACAGTGTATGACTGAAAGTTGAAAAAAGAAATCTGATCTGCAAATGTTTTATGAGGAAGGAAATGCATTCATCATATTATGTTTTGGTGAAAAACGGAATGTAAACATAAGGTTAGTGTGTTTAAAGTTAAACTCTACAGGGTATCTTTTTAATAAAAATTAATTATTCAGTTTCTTCAACTCTAAAAACTGTCCCTGTACAGATCTAAGACCTGCTCTAAGGCCTGTACCAAGATAATGGAGGTCCAGTAGAAACCTCAATAGCATTGGGGACAGGAAAATAATTGTTTTCCAAGAAGTGGGAGGTGTGAGAGATATCCATTAAATTGAAATTCTATGATAAGCTAAAAGTAATGTAAAAGCTAATAAGTTTTAGTTAGATGTAACTTCTATCTATCTATCTATCTATCTATCTATCTATCTATCTATCTATCTATCTATCTATCTATCTATCTATCTATC
>JBAJHX010000106.1:164139-179779 GCA_037176925.1 Amniataba percoides
TCTATCTATCTATCTATCTATCTATCTATCTATCTATCTATCTATCTATCTATCTATCTATCCATCCATTCATCCATGCATCCATCCAGATGATATGTGATGTTAATCTTCATTAAAAAATCCTTTCTGAAAAAAAAAAGTTCTTGTCTCTCGTAAAACACAGCTGACCACTAAGTGTAAATTACAGGTGGAAAAGGTGCAGTGGTACTGTGTCTCAGAAGGAAAATTAGGAAAATAGATTGAATTTCATTCCTACAAAGTGAAGACTGTTCTTTTTGAATCTAGAAAGAACCTCCTCGAGAGGAGTGGCTAATATTCTGGCCAACACTTTGACATCAACATTAGTGGAAGGAGTTGTGTTTCTGTGGAGCAATTTCTGCTGAGATATGTTTGTTTTTGGCCTCTAATGTCAGTAACATGTCCCAGTCAAGAGGTTTAAAGTGTGGGACTCAGCTGAAGGCAGCTGTTAAAGATGCTTTTTTTGTTAGGTTCCCAAACATGTACCCTGAGATAAAGCAAAGATCTGTCTTAACCCTCTGTCCCACCTTATTATTAACATTTTCAAGCACACCTGCAGATGTTATCTGTGATGGTTTATGAAGTACAGAAGCATCATCTTCAGTCGATAGCTCAGTTGGTTGTCATCACTGTAAGTTAGTCAGCGTTGTCACCTCACTGTTACTGTGTTTGAAGTGCTGTCCCTGAGGCCCTGCTGTACAGAGGTGAGGTTACAGAGAGCACCAGGGGACAACATACTATCCACACCAACACAACATGTTT
Source organism: Amniataba percoides (assembly GCA_037176925.1). NCBI lineage: Eukaryota > Metazoa > Chordata > Actinopteri > Centrarchiformes > Terapontidae > Amniataba > Amniataba percoides. The sequence goes on from JBAJHX010000106.1 coordinate 164,920, forward strand.
ATATTGCGGGTTATCACCAGAGAGGGTAACCCTAACTTTGAAACAATATGAAAACCATTATGTTACAGAAAGCCACTATATATACCCAATAATGCTTATATTGATATTCTATGTTGTTAAAGCAACTCCTCTTCTGTCTATGTACCTCTGTGCAGAATGGTTCTTTGAGTTTGGTTTTGTTATCCCCAACTCCACCAACACATGGCAGTCTCTCATAGAAGCTGCTCCAGAGTCCCAGATGATGCCAGCTAATGTTTTAACGTAAGTCTTCATTCAGTTCATCTTTATAACTCTTTTTTAGGTTTCCATACAGATGACACATGCAGTAAATCTTATTTATCTTGCACACCTCTTGGTTTTTGGTATTATTTTCATAATTTTGTCCAACATAACATTGTATTCAATGTACCATGTCAACAGCAGGGGAACCTAGTGACATCCCCACATTGAACTCTGATAGGTGAAGAAACATGTCAGATCCTGACACAGATTGGAAATAAGGAAGAGGTTAGACAGACTTATTTTGAAGAGAAATCAAAGGCAAAGGGTGAAATTATCACCCACGCTGTCTGTTGTAAATACAGTGGTCCCTCGTTTATTGCCGGGGTTACGTTTTGAAAATAGCCCGCAATAGGCGAAATCCGCAAAGTAGGATTTTTTTACAATTATTATAAGTTTTAAGGTAGCAAAACCCCTCACCTCACACTTTATACACTTTTCTCAGACAGGCATTAATATTTTCTCACATTTCTCTCTTGTTTAAACACTCTCAAAGTTCAAACCTTCGTAGATTTATAAGATGCAAATATGGCAAGCTGAATGCATTCTGTACTGTACAGGAGACACGGCACGGAGGAGACTGATTGACAATCAGGACGCAGAACACAATGTGTGGGTTCTCCCTTAGCCAATCAGGGCGCAGAACACAATGCGCATTCATACGCTGTAAAAAAAAAAAAGTATGCAAAATGGCACTAAAAATCTGCGAAAACAGCGAGGCTGTGAAAAGTGAACCGCGATATAGCGAGGGAACACTGTATCACAGTTCACAGACCCACTTCCCACTTCAACATTAACCTCCCAGCTGCACTTGCTGTAGATTATGCACTTATTTTTTACTGTGCATTGTAGGATTAGTAACAAGGAATTTCATTTAAAGTGTACTCACTTGCAGTGTAACCTTGCATAAAGCACTTTATATCCAACTTGTCTGATCATCTGACTGCTCAAGTTTCTCAATCTGTGAGATTTTATCAGTGATCTAACCATATTCTCAGATCTTAAGATCTCTTAATTCATTTACAGTGTTACCATAAACATACCAACAAAGACATACCAAAACTGAAAACTTCCCTGATCTTTGTGCTATTCTTGCAATCATAAAAGTAAAGTGATGAATATATGTTATTTAGTATGTATAGTAATTTAATTGTCAGAGAGATAAGTTATACCTCAGTTAAAGTTAACTTCTGTCTTTGTATTCCAGTGGTAATGTGATCATAGAGACCAAGTTCTACGATGATGACCTCCATGTCAGTACCTCAAGGGTACGACTTTTCTATGTCTGACCTCTGACTCCTGACCCCTGAATCAACCTTCCAAAATGATGATGTCCTGCCAAGGTCTATAAATTACCAAGGTTAGCTACAATTTGCAGCAGTAAACAACTCATGGCAGACTTGGGATCAGGGTTAGACCCAGCTATTGTCCCACAGTCAGTGAAGTGAGCTTTGTGTTTGGTTGTTTTCCTGTTTTGTGTCGACCTAAAAACTTCTTCTAGACCTTGGGAGGAGAGGGTGGAGGATGATCTCTCTGCATTTTCCCCTTTGGACAGTTTCATTGTAAATACATTACCACTGACTCAGCCAGTCTGCCAGGGAGACACACTGAAATGACACGATTCATGTTTGTTTTTGATTTTTTTTGTTCTGCCCTCTCTCAATTCAAGGTTGCACTTACTCAGGAACAGAACACCAGACTCGTAACCTGTCTGATCTGATCTTCTACTTTCTCTCTAAAAAAAAAGCCCACCACACTCCATGTATCATCCTTTTAAACTTGAGCAGCACGGCTGTGTAAAAAAGAAGATACAGCTCTGTAGTTCTCCTGAGATATGTTCACGAGGTCTTCATCATTAAACAGTATAACACATTTCCTCTAGCTGTGTCCCATTCCAGAGGCTACCACCTGAAGAGTTTCATAATGGGTGAATAAGGCTGTTCCATTCAATGGCCCAGTGAAAAACAGTTTCCTTTTGTACATATTTGAAGAACACAATACATATATTGTTTGTTGTCTTCAATATCCCCAAATCCTTCACATTGGAAAGCTTTTGTCTGTTTTTATCTATTTTATCTGCTTCGTTGGCCAACAAGCAACTCTGAAGTATGTGGTGGCAAAGAGTGCCAGGATTTAATGGTGGACTCTGTGAGGCCAATTATTGGAACTAGCTTTAGTCTTCTGATGGGAACAACCTCTGCAGTGAAACACAGCTCCTGTTTTCTGATTACATGAACTAGTGCAGGACAGTAGTTTTCAGTGTAGTGTGATGGGGGACCAAGGGGCAGTTTTAATTCCAGTCGGCCACTGGTTTAACTGGATTGTTTCTTATCTGTATTGTTTGGATAAGAACCTGCACACTGTGTTTGAAGGACATTCATCAGCAGACAGGGGAGGGGTTTGTTACATTCTTCTATGGGGTTGAACTTGACTTTAACTAGAGCTGTACTTCAAAAAACTGAAATTTCAAGCAAAACATAATCAGGTATAGACAGAGACATTCATCACTAATTCTCAGTAGTTCACCTGTTTTTATCCCAACTAGACACAAGTAGATGTTAACAGTTCAATTCACTAAGTCACTGCATTAATGTCATTGTTTGTTTTTTTTCTTAGCTGCTAACTGAGCTGTATAAAATAGATGTGTGTTTTAATATGACAAGAGTTGGGGAATAAAGTCACCCAATGTTGTGATAACAAAATATGTGTGGACTTTTTTTGTTGCTTTCAGTAAAGGTCACATACACCTGTGTTTGTTGATCTTGTTTGAGCACTCAGAATCCTTTAAGGTAATGACAAAAATATTTTTTTGTTGTCATCCTTGCAAAACCATACATTTTATAAACCCAGGGGGACTGTTAATCTGTCAGTAATATTTGTTTAAAAAGGTGGCAGCTTTTGAAGTCTAAAAGTACCAGCCACAGTAAGTATATTTTGATAATATTTACAGGTATAACCAGTAGTAGCAGTACTACTACTAGTAGTGGTAGTAGTAACTGCCGTTTGCTTGCAGATGTAACATTCAACTCCCCACATGCTTACAAAATGGCAACAGGTTGGTACATTTTTATAGTGTCCTGTACTTCACATCCTACACAGTTACTGGCTAGGGGCTATAAAGTATTACCCAAAAGTTGATCTCCCTGAAAGACAGAAAGCAAAGACAGAGGGCAGTGTCTTTGTGAATTCAGACTCTGCCATACACTTCAAGTAGGTCACAAGTACTGACTGATAGGGATTCAATTGTATATACATTATTTTTAGGGACCTACTCATTGAAGACTCTGTGAATGTTGGGATTGAGCCTGAGTCTGTGTTTCCTGCTTTTGGTTCTGGAACTGTGAGCTGCTGTGAGTAAGTTCAGCTGACGCTGAGTATTTGCTTGTGTGACAAATATGAAAAGCCATTATCAATTTAGTTTCAGTACAACAATTCTCAAGGGTACTGGCAAATAAAAAGGTTTGTCTTACTTCACATCAGTGGAGTTGGAAGTTGGAAGTGCTGACTTTTTCTTTTGACTTGTAAGGCTTGTAAGGTTTTAGGAATAGAAGAAATTTGAATATGGTAATATACAGCCACATTTAACCAAACTTTTTAATATTACAAGTTAAAATGTGGTGTAATGTAACTGAACAGGAACGTTAGGAATTAGTTAGGAAAAACAACTTGCACCTTCTCATCCTTTTAAACAAAGAATGGCTGCGGCTGTGTTGTTATGTGTGGAGCGGGCTGGATTCAAATGCAAGACAGCACTGAGTCAGAGTTGATAAAGATGAAAGTGGTTTTATTTGAGATCTTGGCTTACTAGCAGGATCAGGCAGGTCAACAGGGGGGTCGACTGATACAGACACAAGTAAAAGCAAAAACTGGGGTGTGTGAGCATATGAACACATGACAAACAGAAGTGTGACAATATACGTGAGAGAGGTCAATGCGATCACAAAGAACTCAGGCAGGCAGGGGACAGGACCATGGTAATTACCAGGAGAAGGGTCCATCAGCCTCCACAGCATAGATGAACATGGTAAGATATAAGATATCTAATACAGAGACCTAAAACATACATAAAAATGGTTTACTTTGGGTGACAGATTAAAAATGAAACTGAATGGAAACTAAATAACTGGAACACCAGGTAGAGGTCACGCCTCACAGGTGAATTACCGTAATTTTCGGACTATTGAGCACACCTGAATATGAGTGGCACTCACTAAATTTAAAAAGAAAAAAGATTTTGTACATATATAAGCTGCACTTGTCTATAGGCCGCAGGTGTCCACGTTGTAACAAGAAATATTTACACAGAAAGATTTTTTTACTATTAATTAAATAAGTGCTTTTTTCTGAACAGTGCCTGTAACACGACTGGTTAAAAAACAAACAACAACAGCCAGATCAATAGCCTTTAACTTGAAAGCTGCATCATTTGCATTTCCTCGTGTGTTTCCATGACGAGTGTGTGTGCATGAAGCGCAAAATGACTGATCTGAAAAATTGAGTGTGAGTGCGTTTGATTTAATTCGAACAGTTTCATTGGTCCACTGTGACATGTTTGGTAATTTCATTGGTCTGATGTGACGAGGCTAAATGTTTTGGAGGCATGAAGCTCGTTTCTCAAAACTCCACACACTGTTGCTTTCCCAGTATGTTCTGTGTCACCAGTGTTTATGAACAGATGAAGCAAAGAAATGGCAATGATGTGAAAGAACATCTAATCAGGGTCTAAAATTATGTCACAGTGTTAAACTGTAAAGTAATTAAGCTTGAGCATCTATCAGGTAAAATGAGTAAATGAGAGCTGTGTCCAACAACTGCCTCAGGCTCAGCAGGAGGGAGGAGACAGGAAGAAACTCCTGCCAGAGAGCGGGTTAGGTTCAATTACCTCACTTTTCCTCATCTCAGCATTCATAAACTGGAACAGGGCCAAGAACAGTTTTCTTTTTTTCAGTGGCATCATGCCCTGTTAGCAATTCATGACAACCTTTCATCTCTCTGACATGTCCGTGTTTTTGGTTGAAAATGTTTCCCCCTCTATTGTCCTTTCTCTCTCGTCACTTTTTGCCATCTTGTGGCATTGGCACACTGGCTGTATGGGCCTGTCTTTAAATGTAATGAAATTGGTAACGTTGATGATAAATTATTTTTGAAATAGATTTAAATATTCCGATAAAAATAAACCGTAAAAATGGAAGTAGGAGAGTGTCGTACTGAAACAGATGGTCTCATGCTGTCGGACTACATATCCCAGTAGAGCTTGCTCTCCACGCGGAAGGGGGCTGTCTCGACCTTGGGGTGTGACGTATGGCAGCATGGCGAGCAAGGAACCGAACGTAAGTCCTAAATCACTTAAATGAACGAGTTTTTACTCAGTGTCGAGCGCTGTGTTTATCTATCACTAAAGTACCAATGCTGTGGTACCGAGTTAACCATAAGTCCTTTAACTAACCAAACAACCGGTGAAGAACAGCTGTTAGCCAGGGCAGCACAGCTAGCGTGTGCATTAGTTGACTTTTGTACTCTAGTGCATCGTTTAGCTTGATAATCAACCATGCTCCTCAGCAGAAAATGATCTGACTTGACTGGTTATGGCAATTAGCAAATGAATATTTTAGTCTGGTTTAATCTGACAGTTTTATTCATTCAGTTAAGCGGTGAATACTTTGTAAAACAATTATCTGCACTCATTATAGAGCTCTATTTTCTCTTCACACGGAGCAGATGTGTCGGCTTAGACTCTGAAAACAGATAATCGGTAATAGATTTATTAATAAGTAGCGTCTGGTGTTACTGATATGGTTTGTCAATCCAGTATGTAATAATCCCAAATTCTGATGAGCATGTCTCAGAATTTGTTGAGATAATTTAGTGGTATTGGTCACACATTTTAGGGAAAGCAGAAATGGCAGAAATATATCTCGTGTTAGAACATATATTCTAACTGAAGGAGCTTCATAGTTATTTAACATGCTACAGCTTCAATGTACAATAAAAAGAACCATTATTAAGTTTTATTTGTTCTTCCTTTCTTAAGCAGAGATCATAATACAGCTATGAGAGATTCAATAAATCTAAGTAAATGTTAATGAAAATTTAAATGAAATCTAAACTGTGATTTCTGATGAAGCTGTATGTAGGTCAGTACATCAAACTGGCAAACATCAGAATCCGGTACTTCCTAATACTGACTGATACGCGTGTGTAATACAATATTTCCCCAGTATTTTTGCTAAATAGAGATAGTATTATATGGATTAATTGTGTAATTATTTCAGAACTAGTTTAAGTTCCCTCATTCCTCCAAGTACATAATTATAATCTATAATCTTCTTATTTTCACTGTCTCTTTGTCACACTGCTAAATCCCACAAACACACACACAAATCATAGCGTTTTGTCCAGCACCTGAGGGATCTGTCAGGTCGCTTGTCGTCATCTGGAGGCAGAGGTGCAGGATTAGGACTGAAGCTGCTGCTTGGAGCTGGTGCTCTGGCGTATGGCATCAAGGAGGCCACCTACACAGGTAAATACTGTGCACCAAGCTCTGCCCAGACGTCCTCATGTTCCCAGACGGTACTGATATTCCAAAAAAGCTACCAGGACGTGAAGATGACAAAAGGGCACAGTTCACAGTTCCACCTATACTATAGGAAATAATTGGAAGCAAATACATAAGCAAATGCATAACACATATGTTGGATTAAAAATGCTCACTAAGAAAAGCACCATAGCAAATAGAGAAAACACAAGTAATTGTAGACACTCGAAGGCACCGCACGGTTTTAGAAAGACGAGCATAGTCGATCTGTTCTGTGACTCGGTGAGTGATAGTTGTGGCATCAAAACCACCTCTTGTGTTGACTGTCCATTCTCGTGATGCTATGAGACATTAATGCTGTAAAATCTATAACCAATTATCACTCATTTTCAAATGACTGGCATTTAGAAATTGCTATCACAGCTAGAGATTGACGAGATACAACGAACATGCTATGGCAAGGGAGAACTGGGATGACAAGTCAGAGGTGAGATTTCATCATTGTCCCCAACAAGCCCTTAGTGGGGGTTGAAGTAGAAGTGGGCTTTGCTCTAGCCAGGTTAACCATTATTAGCAATGCCAGTAATTACGCTGTGTTTTGCACAAACAACATAGCGACATGTCTGTAGATAGAAGTTGGACAGTACTGGGGAAATAGTACTCAGCATAAGTCAGACAGACAACAGAAAAGACAACATTAGGATCAAACTTCCTAAATAGTTAATCTTACTTTCTTTGTGTGTCTGAGCAGTGGAGGGTGGTCACAGAGCCATCATCTTTAACAGGATTGGAGGAATGCAGATGGACACTATTCTGGCAGAGGGGCTGCATTTCAGGTAAGATCAGCAGATGTATTAACTGACTTCTAGTATCTCACTGGTCTGTTGTCTGTTGTGTCTTAAGTCTTATTAATCACATATGGTCATACAGGACACAAGCGCAACATAAAGAATAGAAATACACAACAAACAAAAATACTAACCAGAGTAGCAACTGAAATAATATGGTAAGCTACAACAGTCAAAGAGAAGGCTCCAGCAGGTTCTTTGTGACCTTGTGACCAAAACCAGTAAAAATATTGTCACAAAAAAACTACTTTCTATGTAATGTCATTTTTAATGAATACGTGTGACCAAGTTGTGTTGAATTTGTTTTAATAATTAATTCACTCACATAGTTCCAGCTCTGGAGAAAAACTAAAGAGCATTTAATACACTTCACACATGGATCTTCTGTTGTGTTTGAATTTATACTGATATCCCTTTCCAGTTTGATTATGTCCAGCTTCACTTTTTCGTTTGCATCTTCTTGTATTTCATTTCAAGTCTCCAAGTCACCATGTTCAGATTTTCCACTTTCAGTGCCCAGGAGTATTTACTGTAGGTGGTAATAGTAATATGAATCATTACTTCCTTTGCTCCTTCCTGGAGGAATTCATGTTCCAGTTGGAATCTCTTGTATACCAGTTGTTGGTATACAATAGGTAGACTGCAGACACAGTTTCTTTATCAAAGGCACTATATGTGCCAGGGACATCCAACTGCATACAGGGGAACACTAAAATTCTTGAAGCAGGACAACACGGGTATCAGGATATGCACAGTATTTAAAAAGAGAAAAAAAGAACCACTCAAACATGGGTTAGGCATGTCTACAGTATGTGTGGGCAGGGATCAAGTAAAGTTATGGTTTATCCAGTCACTGACAGATATACCTTTGCTTACTACAGTTTCAGAGACTGGCACAGATAGAGGGAAAGTAGTGGACTTTACCTTTTACCTACTGATACCGAGCATTTTAGGGAATTAATTTCAAGGAGGTCCAATCATCTTTTCCCCCCACCCGTGGCCACCCGTGACGTTTTCAGGTGGAGGTTTCAGACAAGTGGCAGAAGCCTCTGTCTTTTTTCTGGTTGCATATTTACGGCTCAACACCTTTTTTGCACAAATACTTTTCATCATAGGCTATTTATAGGCTACGTAGTACTGAGAAAGATGTTGCTCACACAGTTTGTTTCTGGCTGTGGAGAATGCTCTTGTTGAGATCTAACAGTGAAGAATGAATGAAGGTCACGGGTTACTTTGCCATGCCGTTGTTTCCTTTATTGTTGATCACACCTTTAAATTCCTCATAGAAGTTAGTTTGTGTTTGTTCAACCTCCAAGAAGAACACTCGCTCTTGTTTTCTTTTCCTTTTGCATCATCCCATCTTTTCATCAACCAGTTGGAACTTCTTATGATCCCCTGGCACATGCACATAGCCAGTCAATACAAGCCTCTCTTGAATGAGCCTTTAGATGAGGACACAGCGCTCTCTAAAGAGAGCCGTTTCACAGAGAGCACATCCACCGGATGTGTAATTATTGTGATAGAATTCTGGGATCCATGAATAGCTTTGTAGAACTTTTAAATGACTGATTAATGAATTATTTTGTCTACAATATTTTGGCTATGAGCTTTAGCATAGTACATATAATGTTACAAAACATTCATGGATTATGTCAGTACCAGGACCTGATACTGCTAGTGGATCAGATTGGTCCCAAGTCTAGACTGAACTGAGTGTTAAGACATACATGTAACTTGTTTTTTAAACACTCTTTTCAAGTAAATCAGAGGACCTCTTATTGAGGGCCAACCTGTGTACGCTGATTAATCCATAAGAATGCGTACACCAACTTGCCAATAATAAAGCCAGTAATAAGGACCTGGCTCTAATATACATCTGCTTCAAATAAAGCTTAGCCGTCGTCTAGACTCAGCAGGTTAGCTAAGTTAAACTCCCAGGGTCAGGTAAATCCTAAGTTCTTGCATGTTAGTAGCTGGTACAGCCATAAGGTTGGGTGGAAATAAGTTTACCAGGGCTACCTGTGGTGTGTCTGTCTTGTAGGATCCCATGGTTCCAGTACCCTATCATCTATGATATCAGAGCCAAACCCAGGAAGATCTCCTCTTTGACAGGCAGCAAAGGTAACAAACACTGCACACACATACAGACACACATACATATATGCAGTTAGCTTAATATATATAAAGTATTTGAAGTGGCAATGTGCGTCAGTGCTGCTGACATGAGGTTAGTTTCATCTAAATTTGTCATAGTGAAAACTTCAAGATAATACTGAACATGCTGAAGCTGAGACAGTTTACCTGTGACGTGGAGAAACTTTATTTTGATAAGCAGAAGAATAAATGAGCACCGAGAAGAATAAATGAGCATCGAGAAGAATAAATGAGCATCGAGAAGAATAAATGAGCATCGGTTATCTTTATTTAATATAAAGGTTTATTACATCACAAAAAGAAAGGGTTGGTATAGTTTACATAAATACAGTATTTAGGACTTTAAAAAACTTAATAGTAAATAATATTACACTACAGTTTTTTTACAATATGTTCCACATCAAAAATTTGTTGGACGCATGTTTCAACATCATAATTAAAATTATCCCCAATTTTGGTGATGTTTGGACATTGTGTCCTTGATTTATTGCCAAATTTGAGGCAGGTTCATGCATATATATGGAACTGTTGCTGCCTCTTATTGAATGATTTCAAAATAGTTTTACAAACGGTGCAAAATTGTCATTAAACGTATCCTGCAAGTTTTGTAATGATAGAATCACTGTTTCTGATTTATAGTTTGATCAGTGTGATACCATGCCCTGTTATTGGTGTAGTATTATTTTTAGTCAAATCAGGTGTATTTTTGTGGTTCTAGAGGCTCATTTTTAGTGCCAAAATAGATGGGTGTCTTTACCAGGTTTTGTGTAAATCGGATATCAGGCATAGGAATTAAAACTGTGATATGAAGCGCATAGATAAACAAATTTATATATGACAATTTCCTACATGCTTTTTGCACTTGATCTGTATTGGTTTATTGTTTTGTTAGAATGGGTGCAATGCATATTTTGGAATAAAATAGAAAAAAAATGAAGAGAGCATATTGATATAAAAGACCCACTAAGGACATTTTGGATGTGAAGATGGTTTGCATTAGGAGAGGACACTAGTTAGTTGTTGGTAGCATGTCAAGCAATGCAGCGAATCACATGTGCCAGACTGGTCGGTGTTTTATTAAGTTGAATTGCGTCTTAGCATTTATTTCACAGTGAAACATAACAGATTACCTGAATTTCTGTGTGTGTGTGTGTGTGTGTAGATCTGCAGATGGTCAATATAGCAGTGCGGGTGTTGTCCAGACCCCTAGCATCCAATCTGCCGGTCATGTACCAACAGCTAGGAAAGGACTATGATGAGAGAGTCCTGCCGTCCATTGTCAACGAGGTTCTCAAGTCTGTGGTGGCAAAGTTTAATGCCTCGCAGCTTATAACACAGAGAGCACAGGTACAGTTGTCTCTACAGCCCAACATCTCTGTATGCCTTCTCTGCATGTTTTTGTCTCTACTGTCTATATATATTTTTTCCTTGATTAACTAATGTAATAATCACTTTTTCATCATCACTATATAATCATACAACAGGAAGAATATAATGTCTAATATGATAACTATAAAAGCACTTTCATAGAGTTCAGTCAATAATTGCGTCATATTGTCAGTCCATTGTTGAAAGTTATTGGTTTTTGTCTAGGTGTCCCTGCTTGTCCGCAGAGAGCTATTTGAGAGAGCCAAAGACTTTAACATCATTCTTGATGATGTGGCCATCACTGAGCTGAGCTTCAGCAGCCAGTACACTGCTGCTGTGGAGGCCAAGCAAGTTGGTAAGGTGCAGTATGCTACTCCCAGTAAATATACTGGAAGCCGAACGGATCCTGCTGACTGCATTATTATTATAGTCCAAATCAGCTTCATGGTGTGAGGGGCTACAGTATTAGTATTAGACATATACAAGGTTTTGCTGCAGTGTGATTAAGGTTGGTTTGTCATGATTTACAAATAAAACTGGTCAATGGTCCACACATTAGTTCTTCTTAGTTCTTCCTAACCCTAGTCAGCTGATAGAAATGGTCTCTTGAATTGTCAACAAGTGTTAGGATCATGAATTGCCACAACCCCAGTCTATATATACAAGATGGCCGTTGTGTGAAGTGATGTACATGACTGCTAAATTATCCAGTGATTTTCATAAGGTGTATTATGAACATTCATTGTCAGCTGTTGTTGGCTGCTGCTTGTTTGGTTCTTTCCAACACTACGCTTGGGTGTAATATGTAGCCTATGTTAACAGATAGATGATAGATAGATAGACAAAATAATCAATAAAAAGTTTGTTTCACCAGTTCACTGCTTGTTTTGAAAATGTTTTTTTGCCTCAGAAGTGGCATTTCTTGTTTCACTTTACAAGTTTTTGAAGAAGTATTGAAATTTGTGTAATTATACAAACAGAAAGCAGATATGGTTGTTTGTGTGTATTTGTAGCCCAGCAAGAGGCCCAGAGAGCCCAGTTCTATGTGGAGAAAGCCAAACAGGACCAGAGGCAGAAGATCATCCAGGCAGAAGGAGAGGCTGAAGCTGCAAAAATGGTGACAGACTAACTGACTAGAAAACCAATCTGGTTCTCTTTTTTTTTTTTTTTACAGTGGAAATAACAAGTCAGTAATTTTATCCTCCTGAGAAATGAACTGATTTTCAATAACATAATGAGTGTGAGGAAATATCTAAAGAAGACAGTGAAAAGTAATTAGTGTTATTGCATTTCTAGGAAAGGATGGTATATTAATATATTAAACTGAATAGGTTAAACTGTGTGTGTCTGTGTTCATGTCTGTGTGTTTATGCATTCACATGGGATTTAGCTGGGCCTAGCTGTGACTAAGAACCCGGGTTACCTGAAGCTGAGGCGAATCAGAGCAGCACAGAACATCGCAAAGACGGTAAGTGCTCCGCTTTATCTCCAAATCTTTGTTTCATTTAGATTTTGGATAAAACACACAAGATTTAAATACTGTGGGGAAATTGCAGGATCCATGGATGAATTGCTGAAAAGAAATTATTTGTCTCAACATGATGTTTATAATTGATGATGATCATGATAGCTGTTTCTATTTTATCTGCTACCAGGTGGCATCATCTCAGAACAAGGTGTACCTGAATGCTGACAGTTTGGTCCTGAACCTACAAGACCAGACATTTTTTAACAAGTAGGTTTATACACACACAAATGCACATGCACACACAAAAACACAGTAATAGCTCAGTAACAGTAAAAGCTCATTTCCATATTGATATACCTGGAAACATGCTCAATGTTTCCAGGTATAGTTCCCATACCAAGTTCTTGTCAACTTTTAAAAAGAACCACATTAGGCACACAGAGAGGAGAGGATGAAGAGAGCCCTTTATAAACATGGTCCAGCAACTGTTTCCTTTGTTGGATTGTGGATATGCTGGTGGAATTTAGGTTTAGGTCAGCTATCATCAAAATACCACACGATTGTTTTGTCTTGTGAGTACTAATGACTTGATCCAGTCCATATAAGGCTTTCTTTATTTGCATCTAGAGGAATGTAAACAGTAAACAGTAAACAGCAACACTGGCAAATTCTCTGTTAAGATAAAACTGCCAACCGTTTGCTCTCTTTTTACAATTATTAAATGTTTTAAGGCTGTAAAACCCCTAAACTCACACTTTATACACTTTTCTCAGACAGGTATTAATATTTTCACACATTTCTCTCTTGTTTAAACACTCTCAAAGTTCAAACCTTCGTAGATTTATAAGATGTAAATATGGAAGCTGAACACATTCTGTAGTGTACAGGAGACACGGCACGGAGGAGACTGATTGATTGATTGATTCATTCATTGATACCGTCCCTTAGCCAATCAGGACGCAGAACACAATGCGCATTCATACGCTGTAAAAAATAAGTATGCATAATTGCACTACAAAAAATCTGCGTAATAGCGAGGCCACGAAAGGTGAACCGCGATATAGCGAGGGAACACTGTAAAGGCAAAAAACTAAGAAATGAAAAACAAAATAGTAATTAGATTTTAAAAAATGTAATGGAGACAGTCAGATGGATGACATACATATATAGAGAGCTTCTTGAAGGGACCATGTTTTCTCTTGATTAATTCGGCTTTTCTGCTAATGTTTTTCAGCATGTCACTGGGCCAAAAGAAATGATAGAGAGAGGACATGAAGATCGGCAGTGTGACTGTCCCTGTCTTCATCTGAGCAGTCTGCTTTGTTTGAGGCATAGAGAAGAAACATACCTGATTCTAGACAACTATGAATGTGAACAAGAATTTGTTTTGTTTGTTTGTTCTGTATTATCCTGAAGTTTGTCAATGAGATGTTGCAGTCACTAGATATAGAAAGATGGACAACAAAAATGAAGCAAAAAATATACAAAATAATTCATTTCTGAGGCTCAGTGTCTTCTGTCAGATGGAGCTAAATTTCAATCAATGTATGACAATGTCATGTCCTAAATGAGAGATTTCACTGCTGTGTTATCTTCCATAGTTACTCACAAACTGGCTAACAGTCTTTTTTAGATTCTACACACATCTCATCATACCAGTTTTGCCAGTCTGTTAATAAACTTTTATTTTAAGTACATGTTTGTGTGGTTTGTGTTGATTTTTTTTTTTTACATTTTATTAACTCTAATAAAAGAATCACAGCACAAAACAACATTATATGACTCAAAATATATATATTGTATATTTTAAAAAACTAATTTTCTAGATGTTAAGTTCTATCACTCAGTGTTGTCCTAATCCTTTCCTATTTCAACACAACAGTGTATGGATAAATCTGGCTCTTTAAAAAACAAAATGGTATTCACTAATTGTCAAATCACAGGCCTGCAAGGACACCTGACCTCATCCCCAACCAACACATTTGTGATTAACTGGAACCTTGACTGTAAGTCAGGCCTTAAAAGCCAACACTAGTTTTAGACTAGCTGAATTCAGATTTCAATTTCAAATTCAAATTCAAAGCCCCAAAATCACAAACATTGTTTGCCTCAGAGGGCTTTACAATCTGTGCAGCTGTGACACCCTCTGTCCTTAGACCCTCGAACCGGGTCAGGAAAAACTTCAAAAAACCCTTCAAGGGAAAAAGA
>JBAJHX010000106.1:185959-200771 GCA_037176925.1 Amniataba percoides
TTCATAATTAAACTAGGTTACCACCCACCGCACACTGTTTCCATTCAAGCCTGTGAAAATAACAACGGACCTTGATCATGCTAACAAAAAGAAACTCGAGCTCGTTATAACAGCTGCGATTTGCTGTTTCTTCCCTCGGGAATGGCTGGTCCATATTAACCATATTAAGCTGTTGTGTCACAGATTATAATGTGTAGCCTGATCTTGTGGACACGTCTGCCTAAGCGAAACTGAAATAGGAATGACATTTTGATGGAGTTTTGTTTGGAGTTCGGACAGAAGTGCAGCATTAGTGGATGATATGTGATATTTTCACTAATACAGTGATAACACATTCAGTATCCGTGCTCGTGGTTAACATCAGACCAGAGGCCCAGTCTCCTACTTGGAGTCTCTGGTGAGTGAAACATATGGATGGATAGATGATAGACAGATGGATGATAGATGAATGTATTGATAAATTGATGGATGAATGGATAGATTAAAATCAGCTTCTAGCTGCTATTGGAAGCTCTAAATTTTGACAGCTGTTGAATGAAGTTTCAATGATGGAGGAATAGTTTAGCTCAGATGAGAGGACGGGTAGACCAAGCATTGTGTCTCTGTCTGTAAGCAGGAAGCCAATCTGTCTCAGTTCCATAGTATAATGTGAGGATAGTCATGCAGTGTATTGACATGGTGATGTCCAGGTGACATACTGAAGTGCACACACACACACACACAGTGCTGCTGAGAGCGTCTGAGGATCTTTGTCAGAAGCAAAACATTTATTTGGTTTGGCACCTACACTGATTAGCTGAAAGAGAATAATCAGTTTTTTGCTGCTGGTAGTTGGAGTCAGTCTGTAGCTTCCCTGCTGGGATCAGCTCTGAGTAAACTGCTGTAGTGACTGTCAGCCTTAAATTTCAGCCAGCCAGCAGGAGGTGAGTGTAATGTAGAAAGAACTAGCCTATAGTAGGTTTGGGCTTCAAAGCACCAACTGCCTGTTAAAGGCCACTCACAGCCTAGTTTCATGCAAGTGAGGAGGATGGAGGATGGAAGGGAGTTTCCCCCTTTCAGCAGGATCCAAGTGTGTCTGCTGCCTTCCAGAAAGCCCAGTTCTGAACCTACCTTATGAAAATGCTTTATTCCCTTGCTCACAGAGGATGAAGAGAATACTGCCATAATGCAGAGACAGTTTGACCACAGAAGTGAGTGAGACAGAAGGAGCACACAAAGATAATACAACATTCAAAGAGGCGTGTAGACCTTTACATAGCATTTTGTTGCAGAGAACTGAACAGTGACTTATCTCACTCATTAGTGAACAAAAGGACTGCATTGTTAGACTCTATGATTAAATTCTTTATTTAGTCCTTGCATTTGGTGTGAAACATGTGTGTACTTTGCTTGTAGGAGCTGAAGGACAAGAAACAGGGTGAAGAGACAGAGAATGGAGAGGATGCTTCTGCCAACGGCACAATTGTAATCGCTTGTGTCTCTTTCAGCTTGTACAACATGAATGATTGTTGTTGCTATTCTTGTGACTAATATAACATTGCCTCACGTGGCAGGAAGAGGAGGATGGTGAGCAGGAGAACGAGGTAGAAGATGAGGAGGAATTGGGAGAAGAGGAGGAGGAAGAGGGTAGGTGTCTTCATTCTATGATGAACAAAATGTGATGAAGAAACAGAAAGACATTTAAGGTCATGTCAGCACACAACTAACACTATAACCTTCACTATCTGTAACAATATTTGGAAGAACAGGAATCCAAATAATGTGACTTTGACACTATAGCAGCTTTTAGACAAGACACAGTTAACTGTACAGATTGTAAAGCCCTCTGAGGCAAACTGTGTTTGTGATCTTTAAATAAATAAAATTTGAAATTTTGAATTTGAAATGGATTGCAGAATCTGCTTCAGTACAAAGGCCTCAGAGGAGGATAAGACCATTTAAACAGTACAGCATTTTAAATGACAAAGCAACAAGACAGAACAGAGTTATATCATAACCTCCACTACAGTTTCATTTCAGTATTCTGTAATGCACTATTAAGCTTCAGGAGTCTAAAGCCTTGGAGTGTAATGCAACATATCAACATGGTGCGGTACAGAAACAAAATTATGTAGTCAGTATAAATAGCTAAACAAGTTATTTTCACTATTAATCCAGTCTTAGGGGCTGGTCTCTCTGGTGTCCAGACTGTGCAACTTCATAATATATTTCTGACTGTACTGACATGAGTATAAATGTGATAAACCCATATGCAGTTAAATTCTTTTAAGTGTTAAGTGTTTACAAACTAGTAGCAGTAGTTTGTAAGGTCAAACAGGATTTGGAGCGATAAACAAGTAAGAGTAAGACAATGCATCAGTCAGCGCAGCTTTATCCTGATAATGAATAATCAAACATGCTGTTGCATTTAAGACACTTTATAGAGTATTCCCTGTGAAAATCACATGGAAAATCAATTACTTCTATTAGATAGGTGCCACCACCTTTAATATTCTAATAAGTGAATCATATTTATAACTCTGTAGCAACCACATAGTAATGCAATGGGAGCAGTGCTATCCAGGTCAGGTAATCCATGCAAGATGAGGCATACCATTACCTTGTGTGAGTCTAATGGGCTGTAATTATCTGTGTGTATTCAGGTGACGAAGACGATGATGAAGATGATGAGCCCGATGGGCCAACTGGGAAGAGAACACCCGAGGGCGATGATGATGAAGAGGTGAGGAAAGGTTGACCTGAAACAAGCTTTCGATTTTAAAAACAGCGGTGACTAAAGATGCACATTTCAGCTACAAGTGACAGGAAATCACTCATGTTACACAACAGCTTTCACCCTTCAAAATGAGCAGAGTCTCTACCAGAAAAAGATGGCTACAGCCTTAAACCTTAGAATAATTTAAACACACACCAGAAAAAAATTCTGCCATTTTTCAGTACAGGTTCTTTTAGATTCATCTATCAATGCAGATACTTTTTTTATTTTTTCCACGTTTTAAGATATTTATTAGATGTTTCTAAATATTCAACAATATACTGAAGGTAAAGTGCTCACAATTTTGAAAAATAAAATATAATTCAGCTGCACCTCAGTGCTCATGTTATGTTGTATAACACCAGAACACAGGGTCCACACATTGCATAACAATTATATGTTTTGGTAGATCTGATCTGAAATTGAATTTAGATCCAAAAATAGCAGATATAACTTAAATTGGCTGTCAGTGATGATGTTCATTATCATTTAATTTATTCTAAGAGACATTTAACAATATGAATTAACCAGATAAGGTCAACACACAGATGTCTGTATTTTTGCCAGTGTTTGAGTTCTGCTTGTAGGGTTTCATTTTAAACAACATAGCACCTCAGAAAACAGTGATTTTGTTTATCTCTCTCCACTTCCGTAGTCCTACATGTACCTGTAAGATGTCTCTTAAATGACAGCAGACAGGCTGTTCAGTCATCCAGTGAGCATCAGTACTCTGCTGCTTGACTTTATTCTGTCTTCATCATTGTCACACAAGTCAAACATCTTAACGAGTGAGGGGTCTGCATGTTCCCTGTCCATTCTGTGGCTCACATGTTGCACAAACACGGTGACTTCAGACCCTTTCATCATATCATGTTGCTGTGACAGCTGGCTTTTTGGGTGGCACCAGCAGACATCCTGGCACCCCTGTGCCTACAAGAACAGAAAAAGGATGTCTATCTGTCAAAGTGTGGGGTCACAGCCATGAGATTTCTTTATCTCAATCAGAGGTACCTACTTTAACATCTGGCAAAAACTAATGGCAGTGAATGTGGTATGCATCACTTTTTATAAGCTCAAAAACTACATTTACAAGGATTTAGAAGAAAGTGGAAAGTCTGAATGAGTACAACTTCCATTATCTTATCTCTCTCTCTGATGTGCTCCAGCAAACCTTCAAAGCCCCTCCCCATATAGTCAGTCCTGTTCTGTTTTGTTTTTAGCTGATTTTCCTTCAGTGGTCTTCTTTCTTGTGTTTTTCCCTTAAGCTGTTGTTTGCAAAGGAGTTAATGCATGAGGGGAGATGACGGTACAAATAAAAATTTAAATCACAGACTTGTGTGAAAAATAAAGAACAGTTAAGATTGTCAGTTGATGCAAATGACCAACACTGGCAGACAAGAAGTGGAATTGCAAGGCCAAAAAGATCTGATTTAATTAATGGTGATGAATCTGTCTGTTAGCTGTCTAATAGTTTAGATTTTCTCTGCATGTTAGTGAGCATGGAGCAATAAGTAATGCATTTTTTATAGGTGTGTGGTCACTCAGCATCTAGGCACACCATGTTTCACCTTAACACAGCACAGTCCACATCAGAGGATCCCTGCTTTTTTCAAACCAGCTGATTACATTTCCTCAGACATCTGAAGAGGGAGCTGAAAGCTACTGCTACTATTGCTTACTAGACTTTGTAGTATTCACCTGAGATGGTGACTCTCATCTTGTTCTTCCTTATGTCCAGGATGAAGGTAAAACCAAGAAACAGAAGACAGAAAAGTAGTCTGCAACACCTGCTCTGTCTGGAGGACAAGACCATCAAGAAACAGCCAGTTTTCTAGCAAACCCTCAACACCTCAATCCTCCTTTCTTAGCAGGAATATGTCAAAAGAGAATTTGTTTGTATATTTATTTACATTTTATATTTTTGTAAATATTGCGAGGCTGGACAATATGCAACAGTGATCTCTCTGGGTATCAGGTGGTGCTTTGAAGACTCTTCAATCCAGACTTGTCATCACATACCCCTCCACCCTCCCTTTCCAGCAACAAAAAACAACAAAAACTCCCACTGTTACTTTTATTACAAGACTTTATCACAGACTAATTTTCAAACTGCTGAGTGTGTATAAGTGGCAATTCATGGGAGGTTGTAGATTCTTCTGTTTGTCTCTATTTGTCTATCTGTCATGGATATATTTGAATCTTTTTATATCTGTGCTATTTGTTGAACTGTAAAAGTAATTTAATTTGTTTTTGATTGTCAGTTTTCACCTGTGACAGTCAGACAAAGTCAGGAAAGGTCAAGATATTAACTGGGACTGGAGAAAAAGATAATTAAAAAATAATTTTCATTTACACTGATTGCTTTGAAAGTCCTTTCACAACTTTGCTTATTTTCTCATTTCTATCAATCAGTCATTAATAGATCCTTTTTCTGTGCAGGCTTGCAACTACTTGAAAGATGATTCCCATCACTGTGGTCTTACCTATGAAGAAAAATAGTTTTCATTTCCACTGGGAGTCAGTGTAAGGTGTTATATAGGTCAATGATGAAGATTCAGAAATGGGATATAACGACGTAATGAAAAGAGACCAGCAAATCACAAATCACCATACAGGAGTAACAAAGCATGGATGCTTTTTTAAATTGTATGCTTAAACTGAACCTTTTCAAGGTAAAACACAAAACAACTTAATGGCTGACTTACTGTGAATGAAACTCATTTCTGTTTCGTAGCTGTTGTAATTGTAAACATCTGCCAAACACAAACCAGTTCACAGCAGCTAAACTGAAAACAAATCAGTTTTAATCATGGTGGTGAATCTGTCTCAGCTAAGGGATCATGTCGGTATTCGGCTGCGGAGGTACTCCAAGACTGCATCTGTACCTTTGGCTACGATGGCCGTTCTGGGTGTGCGGAAAGGATTCCCCTCCAGACTGAGACACCTGAGGAAGAAATCAGGTTTAAATCTTGTGTGATTTTCAGACTTAACAAATATTTATTTCCTTAATCCAATTTCCAAGTTATTTAAAAAGTAAAATAAACACTCCTCTGTTTTGATTGGTTGTTTTAATTCATGTTTGGATTTTTGTCAAATGGTTTCACAGATTATCTGTCAACTGTAAGGACATGGTGGCAGTTTTAGAATATATGACTAAAGTTACATAAACAAGCTATTTCCACCTTAAAACACAGCTGAATAACTTCATTCTACCTTGAGAGTTATATAGGATCAAACTACACATCATGATCATTACATGATTTGAACTGGTGGGCACTGCAGCTGGTGGTGCGCTGCAGATGTGAAACGATGTTGGAAAAAGTACAGGGCAGTGTGCAGACTTAATTCTTTGCTCCATACCTGAGGCTGGTGCACAGGCCCAGCTCAGGGGGGATGTTCAACAGGTCATTGTTTGACAGATCCAGCGTTGACAGATGAACCAACTTTATCAGACGACAAGGGTCCACTCCCACCACTTGGTTGTTACCAAGCAACACCGTCTCCAAGGAAACAATCTCATAGAGAACTTCAGGAAAGGACTTGAACCTGTGATCAGTACGAAGACAAACTATTGGAGAAATTCAAATTCACCATAGGTGCTTTCCTTTTAGCTATTTCTGCTTCCAAAATCTGCCATCAAAGGATTGGCACATCCCTGATGATCAGAATCAGATTTTTTTTGCACTCTTAATTGCCTCTCAAGGGTTAGTAACATTTTTTTGTGATTTTGACTCGATCGAAAGGATGTTCCAATCCTTTAAATGGAACAAGAGTGAGAAGAGGTCTCTTGTAGTTGAAACTAAGTTTGATTGGTCAGCTGATCTGATTAAGTAATAAAACAATGACCAAGCCATGGAAACACTCACATTAGTTTAATGTTATTATTGCAACACTGTAGCACTGGGAAGGTATCCATGAATAAGAATAGAACCAGAATAGCAACAATGAGGTCATTCACACTACATATGATTTAAATTATGTGATGTGTGGTTCTTATGAACTGATAATGAATAATAACTAATTTAACCTACTGTTTAAAAAAATGTGTTTTTGCATCAATGCAGTGTACATAAACTATAATCAAATAAGCTCAAGAAGCACCAACTATGCACTAATAGAACAAATGAAAAACACTTGTGGCTTCTCCCTTCTCTGTGTGCACGGCACAACTGCTTATGATAAAGTATCATTCATGGGAAACATGCAGGCAGAAATCCAAATATGCAAAGTATGGATGCTGTCTTGAGTTACTGAGTGTATAGCAACTTGTGTTTATAGCTTTGCAAAAAAGTGTGTTATAAAATTACAAACTGAGTGAGTGTAAAGCAGAGAAGATGCATTCAGTTTGGCAGCTTGGTGAATTCACTGGCTACAAGTGTTAATCATTTCAGAGATAGTGTCTCCAGAATCACTGTTAGCATTTAAGCATTCAGAAAAATGCATAATATGCCCTCAGTCAGAGGAAATATGATAACCTCTGCAAAAATGTGTATTATTAGTCCTGTAATATCAGCAGAAAAGGTCTTTTTACCTTTGCATGGTAAAGTTCTGAGTTCTCACTCAAGTTCATATGTAGTATCTACCTTGTCCACTGTGAGTATTTTCACCAATGACAAAGCCACACAGAACAGCTGTACTGGTCCTGAAACAGTGTGTTACCTGTTGTAATTGAGGATAATGGAACACAGCTTGGTTAAGTTCTTCATTTCACATGGTAAATGACTTAGCTGGTTATTCCTGAAAGAAAAAAGGCAGGACATAAATATTAGCCCATTTACCAATGGTATGGTTACAGTAATATCTTTTTGGTATTTTTATTACATTATTGTTCCATGTCAGGACCACTACAGATAAAACTGTAATGCTTGCATAATATTTGGCACCTGAAACTCTCACTTCTCACTGCTCTAATCAGTTCTGTACATTCTCTTAAATCCCAAAAATCAATCCTGCTGCCTGTACAAGGCAAGACATTTGAAGACACCCCTTAGACTCTGTGATGGCCATTTCTTTCACTGCTTTCACTTTTTAATTAAATTTTATAGAAAATTTGATTACTTGAGAAAATAATACTCAGTAGTTGTAGCCCTACAAGTAAATACTGTATAAGCAGAACCTTGTGTGGTGCAAACCTGTATGGGGCAGTATTACAATGAGAATCCACTATTAAATCTATGTGTAGTGATCCATATTTGATCCATGTTTGTGTACCTGAGGTCAATGTGCATCAGGTGCAGTAACTTGCAGATGTCAGGAGAAAGGCAGATCAGTCTGTTGAAACCCAGATTGATATCTGATATCGCTGACTGTAAATCCACCAGTCTGCACACAACACATATGTCTGTGGTTAGTCAGGGAATAATCGCTGTTCAAACAGACTTTTGATGCCTACAATGTTTAATATTTGTAACACAGTGATGATGTAAGCACCTATATACTCTACCCGTGTAGAGGATAGTTGTATGTGACTCTGTATGGTTGTGTGATAGGTGCATGTACCTGGAAGGTACAGAAGTCAGCTGGTTCTTGCTGAAGTTAACAGTGGTAACACCTTGATCTGCTGCAGCATCAAACAGCTCATCTGGAATGCTATCTGCCTGCTTCTCACTAAACAAACACAAAACAGTTCAACTCTAATTACTCTAACTTGCAGTTTATGTATGCTTCCTTGTTTGTATTAACCGAAACAGTCCCTTTAAGTGAAGTCTTTCTGCCACCAGGTGATTAAAGTATCTTAGCAGCTTTAAAACAAAAAATGCTGTCCTCCTAAGAAGATAAAAGCTGAAACAATCAGCTGGTACAACATTGTCTGTGACAAAAAACATTATATGGTTACATTAAGTATATTACTGACAAGTAAGCATCACCATGATCTGATGAAGGCTTTGTATAAAAGCTCCAGATTTATCAGCCCACTGATCACAAAAAATGTACCCAAAATATTACCACAGGATCATTCATTTGCCAGCCACAAAGACACAGACGCAAGTGTGTATCACTAACCTGTACACCAATAACTTCAGAGTTTTAATGTTATGTAAATTGACGGGGGCTTGGCTGGGTAACGTCATAGCTCCATCATCTGCTCTCTGAGGTTCCTCTGCAAACAAAACACACATCACCACAGACACACTTTGCTAATCTAGAGTAAAACAAAGTCAGTAGAGTCAGAGGCCTATTCAGTCCACCAGATGGAACTGGTTCAAAAAGGAGATTCAGGAAAGCTAGTAGTGTAGATTGAATGAAGTTAGCAGAGTCTGTAGGTTTTAGCGCTGTACCAATTTAAAGCTTTAGTTTACTATTACAATTTTGCACATGCAAGATAAACCAAATATGGAAGCTTAAGTGTTTTGCTGCTCATTTGGTACCAAATCCAATGTAATATGTTTATACTGCTTTACTGATTGCTGACATTTTATTTGCTCTATAATCCATATAATTCAATTGCAATATTTAATTAATCAAATAAATCAAATGTGAAGCTTTCTGGTTATTAAGAATGTACACTGAACTGGCTGAAACCTACACCTCAAACACATCCACATCAAATATGTGCATTATCTCAGCTCCAGGTCCATTCACAATTTTTAAACCTCAAATTGCATCTTACAGTTTTAGGTTCATTACATGTGGGTAAAACAATGTGGTTCACATAGTTACTGAGTCAATGGCAGTGAACAACAAAGTTCAGAGTTTTGATAGAACCAATTCAACCCTTCTATGTTAGCTGATTCTGATAAGAGCAAGAAGAGAACTGTACCTTTAATTCTTCCC
Source organism: Amniataba percoides (assembly GCA_037176925.1). Taxonomy (NCBI): domain Eukaryota; kingdom Metazoa; phylum Chordata; class Actinopteri; order Centrarchiformes; family Terapontidae; genus Amniataba; species Amniataba percoides. The sequence continues at coordinate 195,489 of JBAJHX010000106.1, forward strand.
CTTAAATATGTCAGAAGCTCATTGGTTCCTTTCTGTGATGATGACAACAAAAGTGTAAGCAGTTACATCACGAATATCACGAATATCAGTGAAGCGGTAGGTGAACAACTGTTTCCAGGGTTTTACATGGAGTGTGGAGCAGAGAATGTAATACTTTCTTTGTGTTAAAGAAGAAATTGTATTTCCTATGCAACCATTTTTAAAATGTTTGTACTGAATATAGATTTATAAGAAGTTTCTTCTCCAAACTGGTTTGCTGTGCATGCTCTGAGTTTGTGTCCTCAGTGTGTCACCTACAGTGAGCATGTCCCTCCTGATTCCTCTCAGGGGGTTTCCCTCCAAGAGTAACATCTTCAGATGAGGCAGCAAGCTGACAGATGCTGGAAGACTGACAGGGATAGATTCCATTTGCATGAAACTTCTTAAACTGACAGTGCCGAGAGTATGTACTAGTAAACATTTCCTTAAGTCTCAGGAAACCAACAGTGTCAGCTCTATTAGCTTACACCAACAATGTGTCAGCTGCTTTCACTGAAGTCATTTAGGATTATATACCATGACATCCATAAATGTTTTGCATGAAGATTCAGTGATGAATAATAAAATAGTGTATATGTACATAAATACAGTTTTACAAAAAAAATTATTCAACCCCTGTGCAAATTAGATGTATTGGGAGTGGGGTTGAATAATTTTAGTGCACTGCTTGTTCCAGTTGTTGATTCTCTATGAATTAAAGTGTGAACAGGTGAAAACTGGTTTGATGGACACAAAAGTTAACTGCTATGGAAGGCCAAGAATAAACCAGTGACCTACATGGTTATGTCGTTGTTGGTGAGGTCAAGACGCGTGAGTGTGCTGAGTGAGGCGATCTGTTCAGGGAGGGTTTTGATCTTGTTGTCTCGGAGTTCTAGAAGAGATATAGCTGTCAGGCATGTCAGCTGCTCTGTCTCCAACTGTTCAATCTGGTTGTTCCCAGCATACAGTTCCTACAGACAAAGATTCATCTGGTCATTACTGCAGTTTATCAAATGAAGTCAGTACTCTAACAGATACACTTACACAGACTTTTTTCACAGAATGAAATACTGTCAGGTGTTTCAGGGTCTCAGAGAACTTATTAACTAATATTTACAGCCTGGCCAAGCACCAATCCACTGAGCACCAAATGCCATGGCCATGCCCCTGAGAAAAGATACAGCTTTCATGTAACATGAGAAACATGAAAATGCCCAAAAGCTGCTCTGCAGCAAGTTGTATAACAAACAAACATCCAAAGCCACATAATTTCTTAAGGAAAGGCATTGGCGCTCGCTGAAGTACAGTTATACAGTATTGAAGCAGCAGTCTATCTAAACCTCAGATAACTTGCCATTGATCAATCTTGATTCATTAAATGTCCTGAACACTCAGGTTCATAGACATTTCAGTATAAAAATGAAATATTTATGAAACAAAAGTTTGTAAATACATTAGTTCAAACAGATGTGTCAAACAATCCAAACATATGTGAAATTTCAGACATCTGTACTTTTCATCCGGGAAGTCTTTTTGCTATGCATACCTTGAGCATGGGTGCAGGGAGCTTTGGAAGCACACGGAGCTTGTTGTGTCTGAGGTAGAGCTGCTCCAGGGCAAGCATCTCTGATAGGCCGGCAGGAATATCAGTCAGCTGGTTGTAACTGCAGTCCAACAGCTTAACATCTGTCAAAAGTCAAAACTCACGTCAGACAGATACACAGAGTTTCACAACCTGTTAATAGTTCGAATTTTTTTTGCATGGAAACACAAGAGACCATTTCAAAAGACCACGCTCAAGAGAGGTGATGTAACCAAAACATTTGCTGGCCGAATTCAAATTCACGCATTTGAAATGGTTCTCTGCTGAAGACAATTACAATTATTATTAATTAGTAATATAAATATTGCATTACCACAGAGTGGTAAAATTATGTGGTACCATAAACCCTCTACCAGCGAACCTGTCACCGCTGTCACAACCTCTCTTCTGTAACTCTGGAGCCGTGTGTGCTATCAAAAAAAAACATTACTAATTATGAAAGCAGAGAAACTGGGCTTTGCAGACTCTGTGCAAACTCTGCAAGATATCACTCGCCAAATCACAGGCGAGGTTTCATCTCTACACCTGGAAAAAAAAAAAAGAAAAAAAAAAACCTGCTGAATATATGATATACTATATATGATGTTTTTGGATATATATGGAATCACAGGTGAGGATTTTGCATGCACTGACAGACATGGAGGGAAAGACTTTTTTTATCACCGGTGGATTTTGTCAGAAATGAAGAAAAGTAAGTACATAAAACATATAAGATGATGTTTTAGTAAAGATGCAGTGTATTTTTTCACAGTATCACATGCCGTAGTGTTACTTTTTCTTAAATATTGTGTAGGTATTTCTTACTAATACTACTAGCTACTTTTTGAAAATCTTTGTGAACATGAATTTCAAAATTACGTTTTACTTTCTATCTCTGTTTACTTATTTCTTTACTAAATCTACCTTACTTTTGTTTTACTATTATATTACTGTACAAAGTCTTGGTTTTTATTCATTTCTATGTGGTTAATATTTAGTATTGTATTTTGTTCATATTTTATATACATATTTTTGAGCAACATCTGACACAAGTTATTCCTTTGCAATGGAAAAATTATCTGATTATAGTTTATTTTTTTGTCTTTATCCATTCATTAAAGGTTCTGCTATACCACAGACAAGTGCAGAAGTGAGAAGTGCAATGTGGGCCTGTGTCTGCAACTGGAAAGAAAATATTTTCACAACTGGAAACTGGAAAGTTTAAGTATTCCTGAAAAGAGGAGCAAAAGCACAGTTTAATAGCACATCTGTACATTTGTACAGCCATTACAGTAAAATGCATCCAGTTTGATTGCAGCAAATCACAATCAACACTTTCACTTGGTGCCAGCTGCCGCTTTCACAATTTCCAGTCTCGAAAACATATGATGTAGAATGTACAATGTATGTAGAAAGGACGTTTAACAAAAAACTATTTGAGTCACATGGCATTCTAAACTGAGGAAATTGTATACAGAACCAAGCAGTCCACTCCTCCCTTTTTTTGTAATTACTGTTACTGACTTTCTGTCACTCAAAAGTATTTTAAAATAAAAACCTTCCAGGAAGGAAAGGGATTATTCTCTTTCAGCTGTTTGAATGCACTATGACATGACTGCTGGCTTTGAGTGGTAAAAATAAGATGGACCGTGGAAAATGCCTGTTACTGTCTGCTGTTGAGGTAAATAAGGAACACTGTCTGATATAATCTAATATAACATACATGAAGCTAGCAGAAAAGCTGACATGCAAAATAGCTGATCTTACGTGTAAGCTGGGCCAGACTGTCAGGTAGATGGTTGAGCTTGTTCTGACACAGGTTCAACTTCTGCAGGCAGGTGAGACAGCCCAGAGTGGAGGGCAGTTCCTTCAGATGGTTGTTGGACACGTCCTTGAAACAATAACAACAGGATACAATGTCATCTCATCACATGACACAGTACAAAGAGCCCTGTGGGAGTATGTGTTAGTTACCAGTTCAGTCAGGTTCTCCAGCTGTCCCAGTTCTTCTGGCAAACTCTCCAGCAGGTTTTGCTGGAGTGTGAGGCAACGGAGATTCTTGAGAGTACACATCTCCACTGGCAGTGATCTCAGCTGGTTATGACTGGCCACACAGGGGAACATTCACACTTTTAGTTTCCTTTAAAATCATAGATATACCCCCCCCCTTATAAGTTAGTTCCTTCCACCAGTGATTAGTGTTGCTGTCAGAGATTTGTGGAGCTGAAATGTTTAATGCCTCAATGCATGTAAAGGCTTTGTAATGTAAATGTATTCTTAACATGTCATGATAACACGTTGCACAGTCAACCTAAATAATGCAGGTTGCAGCATGAACATGTGTATCCAAGCTTGAATATAGACAATTTCAGAGATATGCTGAGAGGCCTAACTGTCTGCTACAGAGCCTGTCAGTGGCAGCCCTGCTACTCTAGTACCTTGGACAAGGAGCGTGAGTACTCGTCAGGACGAGGGGTCAGCAACAACGACAATCTCCTCTGCTGCCATCACGATCCCGTATGTTTCAACTGCGTGTCTGTTCGTCAAGTATGTAGTTGTTTCAGGATACTCTTATCTAGTGATGGGTCCTGGCAACACCAATGCATCAGTGCATGCATCAGGCTCAAAACCCCGTGTCGGTGCGTGTATCGCTTTGAGAAAGTCACCGACCGATACACTACCTGTTTCAAACTGACACTGATGCGCCAAACTGTGTAAGGAAGCGCATCTTTCAAAAGAATCTCTGATCTCATCAAGAATCTCTGATCATCAAGAATTATGGAGCAGCCTCAAGCTAAAAGAAAGGTTTCTGCTGTGTGGACTGCACTCCAGCCTCATCTGTGCCATGTGTGCAGGTGTTTTCCACAGCTGGAGAAGGTGTATCAAAAAAACTCAATTTCAAAACGTTGGAAAAACGTAGTTTTTTAAATAAAAATTGCTAATAAAAAAAAAGACTGTATCTAAAAATATCAAAGATATTCATTCATTCATCTTCTAGCCCGCTTTATCCTGAGTACACAGGGTCACGGCAGTGCTGGAGCCTATCCCAGCTATCTGACGCCAGTCAGTCGCAGTATAAAATATATTTTAAATTAAAATGAAGATATGAAATAATACAAAATAAAATTACTTACGTAAATTATATTATTGTATATACTAGGTCACCAAATCAGCGTCAGCTGAGTCTGTCAACTCGGTAGCTTGTAGGGATTTTTAAGGTCCAACAGGTGTCAGTATTCAGTGAACATCACCATGCTGCAAAAACATCACCATCACAATAAGCCCTTATATTGAAGTCTGGATGCATTAAATACTATGTCTGCACACAGTGTGTATGTGTGTGTCTACCTGAGTCGCAGTTGCTGGAGCTCTTGCAATTCACCCAAAGCACTGGGTAAACTGTTCAGCTGGTTGTCATGCAGCTGCCAGAACAAAATTTTAGTTTAGAATTCATCACTTTGATAAATGCTCCTGATGTCTCAGTGTAACACCAGTTCCATCAATATCCACAAGCACTTGAAGACATCCAAAATAGATGCTACACAATTACTGATGACTTAGGGATTAAGTACATAGCTGGTCTCACATCTACAAAGTTAATGATTTAGGCAAGAACCACATTACAAACTCTAGGTCAATTTGTCCCAGATTATGTTCTTTTGAATGCAATGAAAATGAATGAA
>JBAJHX010000106.1:206221-219096 GCA_037176925.1 Amniataba percoides
AAATCTTTTGTTGTGTTTTATCTCTCAAAATGTAAATACAGATTTATATGTATTTGTTTCATATTCAAGTAACAATGATGTCAAAGTCATTCTTTGATCCCAACCTGAAATGATATTAAATTGACAAGATGTATTAGTACAACTACTGGAATAACAAAATTATTTAATCTCGAAGCACTGTGATGTACTCAAAATGATATCTTTTATGTCATATCATATACTGTATCTGTGTGTCTGTTCAGGTGTGCAGACTCAATCTCAGTCTGTGAATCTTCAGCCCTGGTTGATAGGTCTAACAGCTGTAGTTGGTTTCCTCTTTATTGTCTTCACCATCCTGATAATTTCCAGACTACTAAGGAAGAGCAGGTGAGCTACGTATGTAGTCACACAAATAAAATAGCTCAGACAACACAACTCTTTCTTTTAAAATCAACTTGCAATAAGACTACACTATGAAAAAACTAGTTTGGATTACCTTATTTACTTAACGCATTGATGACATATATTAATTATGACACATGAATACAATAGATATATACATTCAAATATAGAAGAAGCTATTATTTAATGAAATATTTGAGTATACTTGGATTGCATTCAAACCTCTACAAAATCAGTACATTAAATTTCAATTGCAATTAAATTACAGTATTTCAGCCTCAGGTTGCACTGCCATTTAAGTCTGTAACAATTTAAGCAACAGCAGTGAGTGAAGTGAATGATAAACACATAAGAAAAGCCTCATAAGAAACAAATCTTTGTGAAAGCCTGTGTTGTAAGTATCTGTGGAAAAAGCACTTCCAGGTATCCACATTAAGACAATAATGGTCTATCTGCTAACTGCAAGTAAAACTATTGCTAAATAAATAAGCTGTTTGCTTCTTGTTGTCTGGTTCAGCAGCAAGAGTGAAGAGCATTGGGGTTACGACAATAAGGCTGTAGAGATGGACGGAGGCAACACCGAACAAACCAGTCTGTAGAAACCCAACTGTCAAGCACAACTCTGCTATGAAGCCATGGTCACCTGCTCACTTCTGACAAGTCTATCAGTGCACTTTTTGCTGAAGAATATGTTTGCATTATATTCACTTTTGTGATGAAACACTGTAGAATTTAGTGAGAGCCATAAGTTTGGTTTGTTAGTTTCTTCTTTTCTTTTAGAGACAGAAGTGGAAAGAGATAAAAGCTTATGGTTATTTGATTTTCATACTTAAATACAGATGTATTTAATTTTATGTGGCTGTAATTAGAACATTCCTGAAAAAAACTAAACTTGATGCAGATGTGTTAGCCAACTACAGATCAATATCCAACCTCCCCTTTTTGTCTAAGATCTTAGAGAAAGCAGTTGCCACCCAGTTATGTAATTGTCTCCACAGTAATTGTCTTTTTTAAGATTTTTAGTCAGGATTTAGAACTCACCATAGCACAGAAACAGCACTTGTGAAAGTCACTAATGACCTGTTGACATCATCAGATAGAGGTCCTGTTAGACCTCAGTGCTGCCTTTGATACTGTGGATCATCACATTCTGTTGCTAAGAATGGAAAAACTGCTTGGTATAAAAGTGTCTGCATTAAACTGGTTTAGATCAGATTTATCAGATCGCTCTCAGTTTGTCCACATTAATAATGACTCCTCTGTGCCTACTGAAGTCTGTCATGGAGTTCCACAAGGTTCAGTTCTTGGTCCAGTCTTATTTATATTGTACATGCTGCCCCTTGACAATATCATCAGGAGGTATTGCATAAATTTCCATTGTTATGCTGATGACACCCCAGTTATATTAATTTGTGGAGCCAGACAAAACTGATCAGCTCCTGAAACCCCAGGCCTGCCATAAAGATATGAAGGCTTGGATGACCAGAAATTTCCTGCTGTTGAAAAAAATCTAACTAAGCTGATACTATTAGGTCTGAAACATCTGAAACAGTATTGGACACAGTGTCAGTGTTTAAGAATACACTAAAAGCCTTTCTTTTTGATACACTTAGAGTTAGGGTAGGTACAGGCTTACCCTTAGTTATGCTACTATCTGCTTCCTCTACTCTTATTATGGTAATAGTGTAAACTGAAGTCGGCATATAAACTGGTTAAAGCGGCTAAAGTAGTTAAAGTGGTTAAATTGGTTGAATTAGTGTTTAATAGGTGTTTCAGTAGTTAATGTGAATATTCTTGTGTCCTGTAAAGTGCAGGTTACTGCCCGGAATCCTGGTCCTCTTTGTTCTCTCCAGTCTTGCAGGTTCCTTCACTGATTCCAGTTGTGGTCCAGATGCACTTGGACTCATTTTCCATTACCTATGATAAATTCACACATGGACAAAACCCATGAAATCAGAATAGTCAGTTTGTTACGACCCATGTTTAATTTCCTATATGACTGATGATGATGTTCTCTGTACATGTGGCATCTATTGCATATCTTTTTGTCCCAGGGAGAGGGATCCCTTATCTTTGACTCTTTCTTGGTTTCTTCTTTTCCCATTAAAGAGACGTTTTTCCTGACCTGGTTTGGGGGTCTAAGGACAGACGGTATCACTGCTGTACAGACTGTAATGCCCTCCGAGGCAAACAATGTTTGTGATTTTGGGATTTAGGATAAATAAATTTGAATTTGAATTTTGAAATGTACATTTTAAAAAAAGCCTTTCTTTGGTTAAATTATCAGAATTAGCAGGTTTAGATTTATTTTTACATCCATCTCAATGTTAACACCTGAACTGTAAACTACAATCATTTCATTAAATTGTCTAAACCCCAGTGCATATGGTGGTTGAACCAATTGTAGTGCTTTTGGAAAAGGAAGTCATTGACCATTAGTAGTTTTCTGGATCCATGCAAACAAACCAATGTTGTTATACCATTTATTGTTTTAACCCATGGAAGTTCATGTTAAATTTGTAATCTCAAAGTTACAGGGCTTCCAAATAAAGCTGAATTTTATGAAAGTGTTAACATGTTGCACATTCCATGGAATCGAGACTGTTCTATTTTTCTGTCACCAGCAGAGGGGCCCATAATAAAGATAAACAACACTAACACTGTGGGAATGACATAAAATGACTTCTAGTACTGCTGCTCCAATTACAGAAATGAAGTGTTGACTTGCCAAAGCTACCACGGTATTAGAGTAATTCAAAAGAGCATTATGATAAGTGACAAATATTTCCTTGAGTGTGAAGATCCATTCTTGAGACTGAGAACTGTAAACTTAATTCACATCATGAATACTAACTTTTATCTGAATTTCACAGTATTAATATGCAGTATTTACCACACATACCTGATTCTCTTGAATCTTACTTATTTCGGCAACTATCAAAAAAAGGTAAACATATAGTTGCTGAGAGGCTAAGATGGGGAAAATCTTTCTTTGCCGGACGTGCTTGTTGTCAATGAATCACTGCTGCATGATGAAAGCTTCTGTGTATTTTCAAACAGTGAAACCATACAATATCAGTTCTAAAAGGCACATCCAAAGTAACATAAAAACAATGTTCAAGATGATAAAGCGGTCAGCAAAAAGTTGGACCTCCCCACTCACCCTCTTTGTTCATTCATTCAAATCAAATCAAATCAAATCAAATCAAATCAAATCAAATCAAATCAAATCAAATCAAACTTTATTTATATAGCACCTTTCCTACATGAAAAGCAACTCCAGGTGCTTCACAGAGTCACAGAATATAAAAATCTCCCCAGAACCCCAACCTAAGAGCACAATTAAAAGGCCAGTACCAGAGGACTTGAGGGGTCTAGTGGGCTCATAAGATAAAAGCAAATCAGATAAATATGATGGGCTAAGACCATTAAGAGATTTAAAAACCAGTAAAGAATCTTAAAATCAATTCATTCATTCCAACCCGCTGATATTAATGCTACCTGCTGACATGCCACCAACACCACGTGACTCACATTCCTGTATGTGACCAGAATCTCATATGGTATAAAACAAACAAATGCCTGATGTCAAGTCTTTGCAGCTAGTACAGAATTCTGCTGTCTTCTTGATGTTACCATCGACTCCCTCAGCACCTGTTTTGCAATCAGCTTATTCCCTTCACCTAATTCAACCTGCCCATCTCCTCCCCTGCAGCTCATTTACCCATTTAGCCTCAGAGTCTCTGTTCACCTGCCTTTTGCCAGATTGTATAGTGTCTTAATCTCAGCTATGCAGCATTTCTTGATATCTAGCCTGCCTTACCTACATATGTTCTGACCTTGTTTGACTATTGCCCCTTCTCCACTAGCACCTAATAGTACCTGCTCGCCTTGGCTCGACTCATTTTCCATTACAACACAGTGCCACCTCAGCATGGGTGGAGTCGCCATAGCAAGGCAGTCCGAAACTCCAGTGATGTCTTTTGTTATGCGAGACAAACACGGAACAACTGTGGAGGCCACCAGAGAGAAACAAACAAACAAACACAAAGAAACGTCTGCACTTCGTTGTTGTTCTGCAGACTTGTTTTCTGTGCAGCGATCTCTGATCACCTTCATTGTTGTTATTGGGTTTTAAAAATGGCGCGGTTGTTTTTTCTGAACGAGTCGCTCTCCTGACTCATCACACTCTGACCAATCAGCGGCCTGCAGTCTGCCAACATCTTTTTGGCTTGACTCAGCTCACTTGGAACCGGCTGAGTAGGTACTAGAAAAAGACCTGGTACCAAGAACTAAAGCGTAATGGAAAGATGTAAAAACCGAGGTGAGGCGAGCCGAGAAGTTACTGGTGGAAAAGGGGCATATATGTTAAACTAAACTAAACCAAACCAGACCTCACCTGTCTTCAGGTTTGGTTGCTCATTTGACTTATAGTCTTGTATTCTGATCCCTGCATATTTTGCCAGTGAACTGAATTGTATTGCATTCATTTCTCAGTTTTCATGCTTTTGGGTTCACATCTGCCAGTCTCCAGAACCATAACAGATGTTGAACCTTCCAGAGTTTTAACACAGCTTCTGTTTGCACTACACTAAATAGGCACCAACAACAAATATTTTTCCAGTGGCAAGGTAAGCTTATTATTTGATTACCAACATCATGTTAAGCATACCTCACAAGACATACATTTCTGATATAAATGCTGCTATTTCTGTAAAACGTTTATATGCAGGCAGTCTTTAAGGAATGCATTATGTATGGTGGCTGAGATAGTAGTAGCACTGGATGAAGTCTTTACATTGACAGAACAAATACAAGTCACAAGGGGGAGAGGGCTGTTCTGCTCTGTCATTCACTAAGTGTGAGGTCTGTCCAGGGGTTTATGTAATTGTGTGTGCATGTCTGTGTGTATATATGTAGATGTGTGTTTGTGCGTTCTGTCCTGTAATTTTCTCTTTATGTCCTGTTGTTGTTCTGGACCAACACTATGATTAGTTTTGAGCTGCTGTGATTAAGCTTGATTGGCTGGATGTTTACACCTCTGAGGGAGGTTAACTGGCTAATTAACTGAGGGGGTGATTGATTGGACTACTAATTACAAGATTGTGTTTTAGTTTATTTGCATGTGTGTGGCAGTTTCACATAATGCAACTCTTAGGTTTAACTTAAATCCTCTCCTCTCCTGCAGCACTAAATATAATATAAAAAATTACTAAAAAGAACAATAGAGAGCAGTGCTACCATAAATAATGACTCCAGTTAAAGGCAAACCTAAAACAGCAGTGTGACATTTGGTGAAAGAGTCCTGACCTTCTCAACAGTGGGCTGTGGTTGGTCTGATGCAGAGACCTCAAGCCCTCAGCTGTAAGACTCAAGCTCTGTGGGCTGACATAGACGCTAACTTGACCACACTGTCACCACACCCTGAAAAACATCTGGTCCTCTACACAAGGGTTCTTTACTGAGGGTAAGAGCACTATGGAGGAGTTGATTTACAAAGATCTACTAAGACCCAACTATTCCTTCTTGAATAATTTAATAATCCATATCATTGTTTTCCAAAACATATACAACTCAATGTTGTATATGTACTGAAAAGATGAGCATCTGCTGTTGCTATGATTGAAGTTGGGTCATATTGAGACACAGGTGGTATTTGGTAGAGGTTAGGGAAAGATTGTGGTTTGGGTTAAAATTACTTATCATGGTTAGGAATTGTGATCATGGTTCAAAGAAGAATTATTTGATTATGGTTTGATAATGAAAGTTAGCCATCGTTGAAAGAAATCAATGTTGACTGAAAGAAACAGAAAGAAACAACTGTCATTTTAAGTGCTACGTGGATGCATTTTAAAATGGTAAATTTAGAGGAGAAACATATGTATGGAATGACAACTGGAAACCACAAACCAGAGAACTCAAATGCACCACTGATGCACTGATACAAAAATATCAGTAGATTTGACTAACATTAAACCAGGAGACACTAAATATGAGGAAAGACATTTGAATGTATGACTCAAGTTACAAAAACAAGCTGGCTCTTATATATATAACATATTGCTTGTAACTTATTACTATAGGTTACTTAACCTTAAAAAACAAGCAAGAGCTTAAAATGGATGCATTTTAGGTATGCAACAATACTTAAACACCTTTACACACAATGCAAAGTAAAATAGTCTTTTTTGGACTTTTAGGACTTTAAATTGATGGGACTAAATGAATTTGTTCAATACTGCATACATGTTATACTAAGATTGGGAGAGAGTGGAAAATTAGAACATACAATATCCCTTCCATGTCTCTACAGGTGTCCAGCTGTTTACTCACCTTTCAGGTTAACTATTGTTTTCTCATTACTTGGTTGTTGAGCTGTTGTTTACTCACCATTACATTTAATCCGAGTGAGCTTATGGAGTGGAGCGAAACCTGTACAGGAGCAGGGATTGATGTGCTATCAGATGCTCTGTTCTGATTGGCTGTTTTGATTTGAGTAGTGGATTCAAGTAGATTCTTGTCAAATGAGACAGCAGGTGAGGCCAGGAGAGCCTGATATTTTTCACAAATTTTCTGTCTCATGTATTACTGTCAGACAGCTTTAGTAAAAAAGTTTTTTTTTCAAATGAGTTACTCACTTCTGCTTTAAATATACACATCGTTTCGTTTGCCTATTTTTTTATTTTAATTTGCCCCTGCACTACTCTTAATTGATTGCATGCTTTCATACAACATGAGCTTTATACACACCAAAATACCTAAATTAAATCATACTTTTTACATAGCTGTGATTGAGGGGATTGCAGTGGTCAGTTACTTTCAAGCATTATAAATCTAGTTCTTCTAATAATTATAGATATAAATATAAAACACACCATAATCATGTTCAATAACATAAAACCACAAGCCACAGTAGCTGTCAAGCAAAGGTGTATTAACCTTGGTTTGAAAACAGGGGAGAGGTGAGTATACAAAATTAAGCTGAAAACAGTCTATAAACAACTTAAAACTGACAACAACAAGACTAATGCTGGGGTCAGGTGAATGGCATCTAATGTCCCAGGCTGTTCAGATTGACTGCTCAGGTCTTCCACCTCAACAGATGTAAGCAGGCCATCGATGAACTACTTGACAACTCTTAAAAGTGAAAAATGAGCCACCTTCAGTGTGCTTCTGGCAGAGTTTTAATGGAAAGTCCAGTCTTATAAGATGAGATTTTTTTATTTAGAACATCTCATCTTTTTCTGACGGGTTCTCAATAGCACTGTGATGTGTCCCTGTGGTTCAAAATCGCAGAAACATTTGAGTTCCCCTGCAGAACCCTTTTTGTTCAGAGGGTGGGAGAAAGATGGAAAAAGCGAGAGAGCGCCAGTGGAGACAAACACAGAAAGGTCAGTGCCATTATTTTAAAATGGGCACTGAGTCACAGTGGACAGACATGCAGACAGACCATGTCATGATAAAACAGTTTTGACCTTATTTGTGTTTTAACCATATATGATAAAACTCCTCTGAAACAACACGTTGTATATGTGTGTGTTTAGACAGCTGGTAAGAAGCTGATGTTTGTGTGTGTGTGTGTGTGTGCCCATGTGTGTGTCTACTTGTTCCTAATCCTCCTCTTTAGATTGGCAACCCACTCAGTGGATTCAAGAAAGGGGGTGGCTGGCTGGTTTGGTTGGTGGCTGCTGGCTGGGGCTGGAACTTGATTGGACTATCTTAACTGAGAGTCCCTATGTAAAGACACTGTTGAACTTAGACAGGTGCTGAGAGGAGCTGACAGATAACTTAGTAGCACAGAGTGATATGCAGGGATGATCAGAGGATGCCCAATTAACAAAAGCAGTATATCGTGTGGAGATTTGTTTGAATCGGAAAAGAAACACCCAAGTGATTTTTATTTGAGCTGCTGTATGACTCTTTTACGGGAAAAGGTCTTCTGTGGTGTGCAGAGGATTTACTTCATGCGGTGGAGGACAAGAGGAGCAAAGTTTGTGCCAGGTAATAGACTCTGTGTATGAAGAAAGAACTCTTAGAAAAGGATAACTGGAACTAGAGCGTATGATGGACTCAACTTGACAAGTCTTTACCTGGTAATATTCCATTTTTGAGTGAGAGTCCAGTGGGACTGAGAGGAGAAATGGTGCTGGATCTGACGGATTGACCCTGTGGTTCAAAGATGTTTTTTAAGTTGAATAGGCTTTCTAGTCAAAACATCTGAATATTTTTTCTGAATTTCTGAGACTGGATGGATTTGACTCAAGAGGATATCACAATTAAGGAGAACAAACTTTACAGATTCATCTTTACATCCGACAAAACAGAAAAAAACAGAATCCATGTTACTCTCTATTTTATTTTTTAACTGGAAGTAAAACATAGTAGTATTTAATTTTATCGAGGCTGAAGTAGTTCTTTGCTGACTGTTCCCTTGGGGTGCTTGATGCACCTCTAAAATACTTCTTCTCTGAGTAAGGAATCAGAACCACACAACAACCCTCATCTACAGAGCCTAAAGCCCCAGAAAGATTTTGTCCAACAAACTGGAAAAAGGCTGGGAAATACTGAGGACAGCAGCAAAGCATATTATTGTATTGCTACAAAAGATCTTTCGTCTCTTTTGCTTATACCACAAATCCATTTTTTCTCCAAAGCCATGGTAGTTTGACATTTCGACAGCTCCCCGTTGTCATGGCAACATCAGCTACAGGAGGATGTGGTGAGACAGACAACTCTGTGAAGTGGCAACTGTGTTATGATGTCACTGCCAAGACATGGTGGATGGTGAGTTTGACTAATGACTCTTTACTTCTTTAGGGCTTAGAAGAGAAATCTGGTGCAGGGATCTTAAGCATACTTAGTGTCTAATTAGATTATTATCTGGTTACCTGCTTCAATGTATGTTAATGAAATCTTTTAAACAGATTTATCATTATACTTCATTAATTATTGCAACTACTAAAGCCAAAAAAAGTCACTGAGAGGCTACGGCCGGGCAGTTCGCTGCTTGTATGATGTGCTTTCAAAGAATGTTTACCACAACTTATTCAACAAAACAGAAAACAAATGATAATAACATGCACAAAATAAATACAGCAAATAATCTGGTGGATACAGTAGTCAACAACATATACAGCGCCCACCTCCTCAGTCCTCTCTCCTTTGTTTCAACAAAAAAACCTGTGCAGGTGAAGAGGAGACTATGTAATGAGCTGGACCCGCCCACACCAATGTGACCTAATTAATGCAGTGATTTTCAAACTTATACAAAACATCATAACCATAAAATAACTCAACACAAAAATGCCTATTCCTATTCATCATAATTACAATTTATATATTCATGGCTCCTACATTAATATTGACATAAAATAAAATTCTGAGATGTACCCACTCTAACAAGAAATACATTTTTCATTATTAAAGAGTTTCCGGATATTAAGTGAATAAAATGAGAGAAAAGTTTTCTACTACAAATAATTTTAAAAAATTAGTTGTAGTGGTACTGCAGTCTTTGATAACACTGTACTAAAATACTATTCTTTCTATGTCCTGCCTTATTGGGTCTAGGTAACTTTTTTAAAATGCTATGGGAGTGTAATATCCGTAAAAATGGTCATGGAAATATTATGTTATGCTCAAGCTTTAAAACTACTTGTTGATTGTAATTTCTGTGAAATAATGAAGGTGAGTTATCTTGGCAAGAAACAGGCCAAGCAAGTGAGAAAAGCCACTGAGACACTGAGAGAGTGAGGAATAGATTCATTGTGCAGATCAACATCTGGGTGAAAAATGAAAATAAAGACCATTTGCTTCATCTTCTGTCAGTGAGGATCAATGTGTTTTTGTTTGTTTTGGTTGAATACTGCTTTAATTTAGCTTTGTTTTGGGAGCCTATCCCTAATTATCATATGTAGATTTGGTCAGTGATTATTAATATCTTAAACCTGAGATTTTTTGCTAAAGGCCCAGTGCCTCTCTGTAACTCCAATCACATCCCAGTTAGGTTTTAAACAACTTACTGGGTGGCAAGTTATGTGTAGGAGGGCGGCAGGCAATAATGATCTTTATGATGAAGAGGGAAGAGAAGGGGTCACAGAGAGAAGGAAACAGATACATCTGGAGAGGATGAGGACCTGGAAGACTGGAAAAACAGTGACCCGCATTCAGTGGAAAGATAAAATAAGGTTTCTGTATAGCTGCTACATGTTGCAATTTAAACTGTAAAACATTCTTCTTCTTCTTCTTAGTACAAGTTGTTGTAGTAGTTGTAGTAGAAGTAGCAGTAGTAGTAGTGGTAGTACTAGCATCAGTAGTATTTTGTGTTTTTTTTTAGATGTTGTCCTCTGTGATATAACTATAGACTAGATCATTCTTTGCATGAAATGCAAAAACTAAGCTTTTGCTCAATGCATTTTAAAAGCAGGTTGTAAGTATATTCCCAGGCCATACAAATGAAACTACGGACATACGTGCTGATACAGTCCAATGGAATAACAAGCCGTTGTTTTCAAGTTTACTTTTTAAAGAAGATGCTGGGTCAGCAGTTTGCTGCAAGTAAAGTGGCTAAAAGGCCAATTCATCAGATTTACTTGTAGGCAGGGATGACCAGGGATGTTCAGGGTAAATAAACAGGTCAGAGTAGTACTGAAGTACCAGGCCAGTCTGGGCTTTGAAGAGCAAAATCTTAACGTCTGGTCAAAAAGGGACAGACCAGCATAGCTACAAACTGGACTGATGTGTTTAGGTTCCCTTATTCACATTAGAACAGGGACCGATTGAAGATTTTCATTTGACCTGGAAGCAGCAATATTTTTAAAAAATGCTGTAAAACGTACATTGTACTGTGCATTTGAAGGTATTGACTAATGGCATCTGAGTGAAGTAGTGTCAGATGTAACATAATGGATTTAAGCATTGTTTATGCTGTTAGCAGTGTCCTGGAGAATCATTAATTATCTATTTTTTGTCATTGTTCCAGTTGTGTTGTAAGTCACAGAATATTAATAATTAATTATTATTTAATTAATAATTCCTCTTTCTGCAGAGAGACTTATTTGAGATTTATTATGTGTTAGGAGCATCAGCAACATCAACTGTGTACTTAGAAGTAACAGCCCTACACTGGAAATATTACTTGAGTAATGTGGAGATCTATCTACCTGTTGAAAATAATGTACAACAACAAAGCTTGTTTTCTATGGAAGATACAATATCTTTGTGATCTCTGTTAGTAGCTAGGATCACTTGAAATGAATGGTCAGCATGAAACACTGACATGGCATGATTGATATGATTTCACATGAAGCACATTTCACTTTTCTATTTCCTACCAATAGTCAGTGCTAGCTTCTTTTAAACATGACCAGCTCTCTCAGTCTCACTTACTGCAGTGATATGATCAAAAATAAACAGATTTTTAACTGTATCAAAGGGATGCTGAAATACATTGTGGTATCAGTCTGCAAAAAGAATGAATTCATGCTTTGTCAGGTCTCTCTATAAGAGCACAAGCAAGCAACTTTCACAATTTTTGTTTTCTGGATGTTTTAATTGATCAAGGTAATCCATATTCTCTAGAAATGAATGCAATATCATAGAGCTGACATTAGATCTAGTGTTGACTTTTACACAGAAATCAATCTACAGTGTCTACATGATTCTCTACTCAACTGAAATGTGCTTCTGGTGTTTCATGTTTCCCCTTTCCTGTGTCACTCTGTCTGACATTGTTTCTGTTGGGGTGTGTGTGTCCTTGCTCCCTGCTCATTTAAGACGATCAGCCCACCCGCCCCCACTTCCTAATCAGTCAGCCTATTTACACTAGCCACCTTTCCTTTTTTTCATGATCAGTTCATTTGTTTTGTCATACCTGTGTTTTTGTTTCTTTCATGTGCTCCTGTCTCGTGTCCCTGAGTTTTTCTGTATTTGGACCTACCTGCTGATTGATTGATTGTCAGCCTGCCAATAAGCCACATTTGCTGCATCTGTCTATCTGCCTCCATGTCTTGGTCTTGGATCTACCCTGTACAATTGACTGTGACAAAGTGGCCTGTGAAACAATGGTTTTCAGCTTGGTATCAAGTTATGGTTTGTAAAATTACACATAGTAAGAAAGCATAGGTAAGCTCATAGTTCTTTACATGCTTTCACTCATGATTCTAGTGCTTTAATTTTCAATGACCAAGACAGTGAAGAAGACATCTAGTTGTAAGTTTATCCCAGATGTCACAGACGGTCTCATCAAGCACCTCTCTGTGGTGATGTTCGGATCCAGCAGAAAGAGGCTGAGCTCTGTAAGCCCGGCTGATCAGTCTTAAAGTAGATAATTCCTGCACATCTGTCCTCTGGATGCTTAGAGAGACACATCTCTGCCTCAGTCCTTATCTCTCTTCTCTTCATCATCTCCTTATCAAAGCCCCAGATTGACAGGCAGAGGGTATATACAAAAGTTAGCTGCTTTCATCTACAATGGATAATAGAATATATAAGAT
>JBAJHX010000106.1:259517-283496 GCA_037176925.1 Amniataba percoides
CCTCCCGAGTGACCGAGCTTCTCACCCTCTCTAAGGGAGCGCCCAGCCACCCTGCGGAGGAAACTCATTTCGGCCGCCATGATCTTGTCTTTTCGGTCATTACCCTAAGTTCATGACCATAGGTGAGGGTGGGAGTGTAGATTGATTGGAAATTTAAATATACATAATACAGAAATACATGCAAATAGCAGCGGAGCACTAAGATGTGATTTATTTATCAGTACAAGCAGGGCTACATTTCAGTCTTTCTGTGTGCTAAAAGAATTACATAGTTTGTTTTTTTTCTTTTTTTTGGGGGGGGGGGGGTTAGCAGCTGAAAAAGACATGCAATCCTTTCATGAATTCGCCCCTGTGTATATTAAGTTCTTGATTTACTGAGCTAGCAGCACTTAGATACTCTGCAAGTGCATTAAAGCTGAGTGAGCATAGTGCAGTGGTGGAATTTTTATGAGCTCACCAAGTTTAGAAAATAATTACTGATTAACATTTACTTCAAATACAATTAAACTCCATGAATGATAATTATTAATTATGAATAAAATTATAATATTACAATTAGTACAATTTATATTTCTAATGGAATACAGGTCAAACATTGGAAGGTATAGGAAGAGATGGAGCAACCTATTTGTCATAACAAACCGCTAACATCTTATCTCACCATACATTTAGTTTTGACAGACTTTAGAAATACATATAGGCAGATAGGGAGAGAAATTCAAAAAGCAAAATCTGCATAGATTGGCTGGTCTTGTGGTTTAGAGAAAGTGAGATGGAGGTTTTTGACTGCTGTGGAACAAGTGGGCCACAGGTTCAATTTGGGTTCAGTCCGTTCAGTTTCTGTCTGCATTACTCATATCCAACAATACAGCATTGGTACCCACTAAATTCAAATACAGTGTTCCCTTGTTTATCGCAGGGGTTACGTTCCAGAAATAGGTGAAATCCGCGAAGTAGGATTTTTTTTTTTACAATTATTATGTTTTAAGGCTGTAAAACCCCTCACCACACACTTTATACACTCAGACAGGCATTAATATTTTTTTCATATTTCTCTCTTGTTTAAACAATCTCAAAGTTCAAACCTTCGTAGATTTATAAGATCTAAATATGGCAAGCTGAACGCATTCAGTACTGCATTCTGTAAAAAAAGTATGCAAAATTGCACAAAAAAAAATCCCGCAAAACAGCGAGGCTGCGAAGGGTTAACTGCGATATAGGGAGGGAACACTGGGAATGAAACCTCTGTAGACAATCACATTGTGTAAATTTTGTCATGAGAAAACTCCCAGCTCCTAAAATACATCTCTCTCCTATATAGAGAAATGGCATAGATGGCCTGTGCCATCACAGGGCAGCCACTGGAAAAGAGCAGATAGTGTTTAAGCTTGTGGAAGTGGACTGATGTTAATAGGCAGATAGAATGGTTACTTTAATGTCAAATCCAAAGACAGAACAGTGCAGTTGCGGCCTATAGCTGGTTCCTTTTGAACAGGACCTGAACAGCTTTGTAGGTTTTTGGTTTACCCTTTATGGGTTGCCAGCTGGACCAGATGATTGAAGGAGGAGAGAAGATCGTAGGAGACCAACTCGTCCTTTAGATCCTTTAAATCTTAGAAATAGTCCATGTTTCAAGTGAAGACTGAATAGGCTCAGGCAGAAAGAAAAGCTTATATATACCTGTCCTAAATTCCTTCAATTTAAGCTAACCTGTAGAAATGTAGACATATGCCCTCATATTAAGTCTGTACATACGCACGCATGTCATTAACATTTATAACCCTCAAAAATGGCTTTGTGGACCATTCTTTTGAAAACTCAAAAAGAATTACACATTTGTAAGTTTAAATTGGTGTTGTTCCATAATTTAACTCCAACAATAGCAATACATCCACTTTAAAGTTTTTTGAATGGTAAACCTACAAGTACCTCTGAAATCGTAACAACTCACTGATTTCATTATTAATTAATTAATTAATTTCATACCTGAAATATTATATATTTCTGATATGTATATTCTCAGCCACACTCCTCTCTGTACTATGTACAGGTATAACTACAGTCGAAATTATTTATCTTGGATTATTTTAATTTTTTATTTTCTATATTTATTATTATTTCTTATTTAATTCTATGCCTTGCATTTCTGACTGTCTTTTCCTCTCCTATCCAACTGTTTCACAAATAATTTCTCTAGAAATTCTTAAAATTGAGGAAGAAGGGATCACACAGACAGCAGAGATAAATCAGAATAAGATAGGCAGGGTAAAACAGTGATTTGGGAGATTTGATGCTATTCTCTTCCCATTTTGACAGATTTCATAATAGTGCTACCTAATGCAAACTTCGCGAGTGACATGGAATTATGAAACAGACAATGACAATGCTCTGAAGACTGATGTTGTTAATGCAAACACCCTCAGCATACTCTACCCCTGGAACACCCCCTGCCAATCGCACCTCCTTCGTTGGAGTCACCCCTCGAGACCCAGGTGGACTCTACCAAGCCCAGGTTTGTATTGTTCATCTGACATTGTCAATCTTAATTTAGGAAATGGTAGGCTCTATAAAATCCAGAGTATCGGAAGCTTAAGAGCCTTCAGGATTTGTTAAGAAAACAAATCAAATCAAGTCCTGTATCCACTCTGGACTTTGTAAGCCACTTTTTAATTCATGTGTTGTTTTCTTTGAAAAGTTATATTTCTGAAGGGATCTTTCTACTGACACAGCTGTAAGGTACAGTAGGTAACTAGGCCTGTAAGTGGCAGGCTGCAGATAAATGGGTGTATTGGTGGTGATTCAAAAATAGCTTTGTGGCCATAGTAGCTGTGCAGTTAACTTGTTATGTGCAGAGGCAGGTGTTAGTATTATTTGGTAGTTTAGGTATTTAGAAACATATCCACGTTGTACAGTATGTGTTGAGAAAAAAGGAGAGCTGGGCTTTCAGTGTTAAGTTTGGATTGTGTGTTTGCTGCTGCATTGCAGTGCCTCTGCTCCAGAAACTGCTGAGCCAGAAGTTCTCTCTCCCTCTCTCGCTGTCTCTTTCTCTCTCTAGCTTGTCACAACTAAATGAAATAAGTTCTTACCCTTTTGTAATGATGATAACTACAGTACTTTATTTGGGTGACCCATCAAATCCCATTTCAATTAATTTGTTTGATTTCGATTAGTCACAATTGACAGGAAAAAAGGATTCAAATAAGAGATTGCGTGGTAAATGTACATGTTCAAATTAGAAGTGAAAAACAATTGAAATGATCTTCCTTTGTTTGTTGTGAAAGTTTTTAGTACTTGCATGTTCAATGCATGTCACACTTAGACAGTGTTGAAATGGTAGCCCATTTCAGATAATTCATCTCCGATTTTTGGATTATAATTATTATTATTTGTGCATTCATGTGGAAGCATAATTAATGTTGCAGATGACATGAATATTTTTTATAAAACTAGTATTAATTATATTTTGTATTGATAATCAGACTTTACAAGTAGATTATGTTCTGATTCATACCAAAGGCAAGATAGCCAGCAGATCAGGGGCAGAGCAGATGTAGTTCAAAAGGCAGATAGGCAGGCAGGAACAGGATCAAGGATGAGTAACACAGGCATTATGTCCAAAGGGTCAATGGACAGCAGGTAAGGAGTCCAAAGAACAATCCCAATCTGGCAGGTGGAGAGATGGGCAGGCAAGCTCAGGTGAAGGGAATAAGGTAATGCAGTGCAGATGGAGTGGCTGGACCTGGACTGAAGAATCTGAGGGCATCTGGTGGATGGAAGGGGAATGACACAGGGGCATGTGGGACTGGTCTGGAAAGGAGGGACAGGGACAGGGACAGACTGGGACATAAAAAGGTCCTTAAAGCTGTAATTCACCTGTAAGTGGACATGTCACACAATGTGATATAGGAGCAGATTTCTTTTCTTATTATACTCAACCTCCATCTGGCCAGCCCAATATCGTACAGAATATTAGGGGCCTTAAGATATTAAGAATTTCGAGCTGATAAACTACTGGATATAACTGAGCATGATTCCACACCTGAGTGGATACCAGAGGAGACAACTAGTGAATTAACACAGCGCCACAGCAAAAGTGATCAGATTACCGAAAAAAATAAGCTTTGTTTGTTATTGTTATTAACTGAAATAAATGAGCAAATAGGAATAGGAATATCTGAATAAAAGATATAGTGTATCCATATTTACTGTATAAAGTCACAGCATTTACACATGCACATTTGCTTTGATGGTAGGTTTAAGTTTTTATAGCTATATAATATATTTTTATAGTTATATATTAGTAATATACAGTTTACTGTGTTTTAGCAATCTGTTTTAGAAACATGTTATTACCAATGTTTTACTAAAAATCACGAGATAGCATAATATGTATGTACCAGAGAAAGGCAGGCTGAGCTTGTTAATTTATAAACTAACTCATTTCAATGTATAATATGTTTTAATTTCCTTTTTTGCTTTTGTTCCAGTCTTGGTATCTGGGCAACTGAGTGAACTTTGAAGGAAAGGTCATTGTCATGGCAGTACTGTCCCGGAGGAAAGAAGACAATGCTGTCAAGACCTTGCCAAAGGAAAAATATATTCAGCTTTGTAGAAGCATACTATGTGGTCATACATATATATAAATACAGTGTATTATATTTATATATGTGTATGTACCCAGAAGAGGCAACCTGGATGGAAGAAGGATGCTGCTGTCACTCAGCTATTTTGCAGCCTCAGAATGAACTATGCTATATGACACTAAATGGTTGTCACAGAAGGCCACTGATGTAAGTCGTGATTTTCAAGTCAACATAATGGAGTGATGCAGACGTCTGGCTTGTCCAGTGGAACTGGAAACCAGAACCAGGCCTCAGCACCCCTGATCATGAGAAGCCTGTAACCTAACTGCGTCCCTAGGATGAGGCCTGTTCTCTTGGGATGTATGTCAGCCTTTACCCCTGTTCCCTGGGTTTCTACACTAAACATTATATTTAGCCTTCTCCCTGGGACAGATATTGACCTCATGCCCCTCAACACCCAGAATGCCCCTCTTCACTGCAGGTGCTGCTTTTAATATATGCAAATAAGCCTCCATTATTTTCTGAACCCACTAGAAAGAGAGATCCTGTTGTTAATATGTAATGTCTCTCTGCACTTTTTAATGCGTTATTGATACACCTGAAGAAAATTAAGAGTTATAACAGTACAGTTTTTTCTCTCTCTTGCCACCAAAAGACAGAGGCTTTGTCTTTTTATTGACAATCATCAGGCTGAAACCATTATGTTGCTTTGCTAAGCCGTTGTTTTTAAGACTTTTTGATTGTGCTTTTTTATCAAAACAATGAGTAATTGTGGAATATAAGAGCTATATTCATGCCTCGTTCAACACAACACACAATGTTACAGATGCACACCAGGATAGAGTTACCTTTGCACTCCTGGTATCAGGAGGGGTTGTCATTAGCAGAGGGCTCTTCTTACATGAATCCTGCTGCTTCCTTCCCTTCACATCATGATGATTTACCATGACAGTACCTATGTGAATGGCCAACGGCACAATGTTTGGAGGAAGCATGCATTTGCCACAAGAAAGAAGATGAAGACAAAGACAAACTAAAACCCTGTGGCTGCACAGCCAGTACTAAAATGGTGTGTATGTGTGCGTGTGTCAGAATGTGAATATGGATCCTGCATTTCCACACTCACCCCTGCTCTGTTTGAGGAGATGTGTAGATTTTGTTTGTGTCTAAGAGAACGTACTGACAGGGTTTGTACTTGTATGTAGGTACAGTAGAAAGAGATATAGCAGGTATTGCACTATTCATAAGTTAAAATTCCTTTTTGAGAAAGGTGCAATGATGTGGTATGTTACCAAACTGGCTGGATGTATTTTTCTTGATTTTGTCAATGGTTATTACAGCAGGTCATGTGGAAACTGACTTGACCTAAGCACAAAATCTAGGTTTCTCATCCAGCTCGAAGTGGAGGTCTAGATGGTGTCCCTGACACTTGTTCTCCAATGTGTAGCTCAACTCCAACCCAACCCGAACAATCTGTGGGTGAACAGTAGCAGTAGGGTTTGGGTCGGGGTTCAGTCAGGAATGAGCTGGAGATTGATGAATGGAAGTACAGGTTAGAAACAGTGGCAGGATTAGGTCACCACTGGCAACATGTAACAAATCAAGCATTTCAAATCTAAAGTAAAATCTGAGTTTGTGGGCCATGATCTTGCTTGTTTGTCTAACCATGGCACAATATTTGTATTATGACAGTGCTTTAGTGACAGAAACCAGCCTTTTCTTTTAGCTGGCTTTTCATTGCTTCATCTAGTCAATAATCTTTTGAAAGGCATTTAATAGTACATGCAACATTTTAACTTTGATTAGAATCTTAAACATTTGACAAGGTTAGAATTTAATAGAATCAAATTAGAAAATGTGAGAGTATTGATTTCTGTACTGTATGTGAAATGCAAAGTCCAAATGGAACAGTAGTAGAGCGTGTGCGCCCTAGCCTTTTGATATTTCATACATGATTTCTTTGAAAATGAATACACTGAATATAAATTCCTTTTTTAGCGGCTAATGTTTCATAATCTGTGCCATATTTTAGTCTCCAAAGCTTTGCAACTATGAAGCAGTCTATTGAAATTTGTTGCCTAGGAATGTGGATTGGTGTTTCTGTGTTGAGGTTGATCAGATTGAACACAAAGCGAATTTTTGCCTTGCATTGTTCACACAGCTTTGACCACTACAGTGTTTCTGCAATCTGTAGACACTCATCCATGATGTGGTCATTTGTGTTCCCTGGTCACAGTGTGAAAGTCAGGACATTATTCTTTTACACATGTTCAACAAGGCCAATATTTAAGATTGTAAATATTGGTCCCACCCAGGAAAACGTTTGACCATTTTGGCCAAAAGCTGACAATTGTAGGATAACAAAAATCCATTCGAAAATGCAACCCACTATTAACAGGTAACAAATGACCATATGCGTGGAGAGTCCCACAGACTGGCTTAGTTCAGTCTGATATTTTCCACGGGCTTGCCTGATTTTTGCTCGTATACAAATTTTAGTGTCCATTGGAGTAATAGCTGAAACATTTTCAACAGAAATGTCTCCACTTGCGCCACCTAGAATTATAGTCTTTGACCCACTTGCATGCAGTCTGGGCCCGTCCAAAATTCGCTTTGCACTCAGTCTGAACACAGGTGTGTGTCTTTTCCTTCTCCTTTCCTGGGGTTTGAGGTTAAAGTTGACAGCAGTCTGTGCCTAGTAGGGGGTCAGATTTTATAAGTTGCTGATATGAGCTGGGTTTTGGTAAGTTGAAGGTTTAAGGTTTGGTTAATGTTGGCTTAAAGCTGATGTATGCTGCATGGTGTTCCCTGGTCGCTGTGCTGACCCTAATGAATGCATGGCTAAAAGTGATAATACCTCTTCCTTCCTCTCTCTCCTGCTCTTCCTCCCCTCCTCACTCTGTGCTCTGCACTACATCAGAGAGCAGAGGAATGGAAGGGCTGTCTGTTTCTTTAAATGTTAATAATAGCCCTGTTATTAAACTTCTATTTTGCACGATATTTCATACAACACATTATGTGCCTTGCCTTTAGTTAAAGAACAATAATACATCATGGGAAAGAGATCATACTTTTCATGATACAGCTGGATGCACTTAAAAAAAAACAAAAAACAATAATAAAAGTTGCATGTGTGATTGCTTGACATTAACTAGTGTAGCAGGTCCACAGTTTAAAGGTTAAACAGTGGCACGTTATGAACTGCCAGCTAAGATAATCGCATGTAAGCTCAATGAAAGCTTTCAGTAGCTTCAGCTGAAGATGGGACAGTGCTTATTTTATACTACCATTCAACTGAAGGCTCAGAAATGTTGCACTGTGTGAAAGGAACAGTCTTACATTTAGGCAAATACACTTGTGTGCTGTTTAGGGATAAGGTACTCAGCCTACTGGACTATAGAGTCAGATCAGTGTGAATGTTTTTCATCATTGCACACAGAAACATTCACATATGTATTTTTTGCTTTACATATAAATTACACAAAAAATCTGTCGCCAATCAGATGGCTCTGACCCTTTCGGGCGGTCATGTATGTATAGACTTTAGGATATGAGAAAACATTGTGTCATCACATAGTGTTACAGCTGTCAGCAGGTCAGCCTCAACAAGGACTTTGGCAGATGCTCATTACTGGTGTGTGAGGTTAAAGTTGAATTTTGAATGTTCACTAAGTAAGTGATGTGGCACTTACAATTGTTAGTTTGTGAACACAAGCTGAATACTCTTTACAGTATATAAATGTCATCCAAACATCCAAATATTTGTTTGCACACCAGAGATACATGCAGATTTTTTCCATTTACATTTATATACAACAATACTTATTTTTTATGTGCCTTGAAAATGAGAGTCATTTATATACAGTATAAATTCTGAACATTTGTGAGTCCAAACAGTATCAGTGTGCTAACATCCCAGGTGTTACCACAATTATAGGGCCCTGTGAAATCTGTTGATTTTTTTTTTTACATTCTAATTTTTCAGAATTTGTGGTGGGTTATAAGCACCAAAAAAAAAAAGAAAGAAAGAAAATGGAACCAATGGAGCCCATTGCACACCACTTTGAGGAAACATGTTGTTCAACCCAGAAACTGTAGCAAAGTGGTATACTCCATTTTCACACTGATTGTGACTCTGTTATGACTTCACTATTTGACAGCTAAGAATATTGAGATCATGAGAAAGCTCTGAAATAGCTAATAGGTGGATACTGACATATGATTATTTTGTCAAGCTACTGTTTTGATTTACATGTATTTTAGTCATCTTGTCTGGGTAAAATTAGGAAAGAATTATGGTTCCCAAAATGTTGGATTGTTCCTTCAAGTGTTGACATCATTTGGCATATGCAGGTGTTTATTGCACTCATGGAGCTGATCTGGTTCAGTGGATCTGCTGTTTAAAGCTGAAGTGTTGGCTCATGCAGAAGGAGTAGTGGGCTTAAATTGACACTGATATTGTGTGTGTGGCAAACACACAGTGCTGAAAATGAGTTGTGTTGTCCCAAAAGGGAAACACCAGTGTGTTGTAAATCAAACACCGTTTGATAGTATGCTTACAGCATCTTGGATGTGGCATTTGCAAGCAAAACCATTAGTTTTGTGGGTTAAGTCTGGTAGGTAGGTCCTGCAATAAAAAAAGCCATTTTTGAGATGCTGCTCAGCTTTGTCTATGTTGTGTTTAAATATCAAGTACTGAATACATGTAAACACATATTTTAGTATTTATTTCAGGGAAAAGTCCTATACTATTTTGTAAATAACTTTTCAGGCATTTAACTAAGGTGGCCAAGCCACTCAATCCCATCAGATGGAAACATGTTAAACATGTTCTGGTTTGGTCTTCAAGGCTCTTCAGCTCATTGATTGGCTGTTAGAATACCATCCATTTGACTTTATAATGACTTAATATTACAACTATTAAAGGCCATAGATAAATGAGAGTTTTGTATGAATGCATGCACAGTATTCCTAATGACTTGGCTTTTTTACGTTATTTTTTAGTTATTTCTTGAGGTTTTGTGTTTCTTGTAGAATTTTAGTTTTCAACACAGCAGTGTGTATAAGAATATATACAACATGGATTTTTCAGTCATGATAACAATGTATAGAAGTCAGTTGTGTTTGTGAATTTTGAACAGTACACACACAGTAAGCGGCCCATGAAATGGGAAAGATTGTGGGTGGACTGGTAGAACAGTTTGTCAGTGGGGATGATAAATAAATAAATGATAGGTGAAAATGGAAAAAGAAAAGAGACTATCTTGGAAGTAGAGTGAACTAGCACCCAAAAAGTGCACACCTTTACTAAGGCAGTAGAATCCTCAAAATATGTTATTTTAATAACAAGACAGTGTTTAGACAAATCTGAGTGCATCTAAATCAAGCACACAGTCATAGACACTTTTATCATGATGATGAGCTGTTGGCAGCAACTCTTAGAATACCTAAATCCTGTCCTTAAACAGTGGGGTGTTGTGTGGAATGAACTGTGTAAAATCACTGAGAGTTATGACCAGTCTAATGTTTGTATTTGGTATTGCATATAGTTGGAATGAACTAAATTTAGTTGCAACAACATAATGTATACAGTGATTATTAAAGTTCATGTCAAATTGACCATACCAAAAATAATTTGTTCCCTCACTCTGTCCAAGACATGCAAGTACATAAATTTGAGGTTATTTAGCAACTCTTAATTACCAGGAGATGTAAGTGTAACCCGATATGATGACCTGTCAAAGGTATACCCCTCCTCTACCCAATATCACCTCCAATACTAAGAGATAATGGATGGATGGATGATAAACATAGACAATGCTGGCCATACAGTTCAGGAAGTTAAGAGTAGAGAGTTCCAAAATTTTAGACACAATCCAAAATGGACCTGACCATAGTCAGACACAATCTGCGTTGATCCTGTCCAAAACATGCTGGATCTGAGCAGACCTAGAGAGAGGACATCACTGGCAGCGGCGTGATGCTCCACCAATCTATAAAAGAGCCATACATGACATTCTTCCTGCTCTTCACAGTGTCTTAAAACAGTTTTTTCTCCTGTGGTGATGATGATTCGCTCAGAGCTGATGAAGAGTCTGCTTGAGGCACTCAGGTCTTAAAAATATTGACACACAGACCTGAGGAAGGAATGGTAAATGTCAGTAGACACATGAAAATCGACAGTCTATCAGAAATTATTTGTCAAAGTGAAATTGATGATCATATGATGGCACGATTATCACAAATACATACCTGAAACTAACATTTGTTCCTTTTTTACAAATTTTAATATAATCTGTTCTGCAGTGCAGAACAACTTACAATTACAATATGACATAAAAGAATGTGTAATCAACAACACCAGGTATGAAACTGAAGAAGGGTACATTTAAATTAAAGCTGGACAGTGGAGGATGATGGGCATTTTAACTCCCTCTAGTTAAAGTTTAAGGGGGCTGACCTAAGGGAAACTGGTTTAATAGAATACTAGACAAACATACTGATATAGTGGACTTGAGTGGTAGTAGTGATGCTTGTTTTTTCGAGCTGATGACCAAGTTTACTGTGCACACTGTGCTTTGGGTATCTTATTACTGCTTCATATAGTCTACCAGAAGCTTGTCCTGTTGCTAAGAACAGATTTGAGTCTAAACATTAAACCATAGAGACAATGTATGCATTATTAAAGGCAGCTGGCTTAAAAACAATGTATTTTTTTACATTTGGTCACAGTTTGCATGTGTGCTCCTGGCTGTCAAGAGAGGTTTGATTGCCTGTTGAAGAGATGATAGTGAGAATTCCCTAAAACTCTCTTCCTGTCTACTTTTTCCTGTCACTGATTTACAGTCTAACAACAGATGAATGAAATTCACAAATAAAGCCAAAAAGCTTCCCTTCATAACACCAATCAACAGAGTGAAAACCAACTGTGTGTTAAAAGAATGTCTTGATTCTGTGTGTTCTGTGTCACTTTCTCTTCTCTGTTGAAATAAATCAACAGGTCAATAGGATGGGAATGGAAAAAAAACTAAATGATAAAAACAATAGGCAAGCAGTGACTATCATTTTACTGATGAATTTACTGTAATTTAACTTATTTCGTATGCTGTGCTTTACCATATATGTTGTGTTCGTGTGACACACTTCAGCGAAGGGACTGATGCTCAGTACTGAGAACATCGCCATCCCTGGCCAGAGGAGACAGGCTATGCAGGTCTTGAGATGACAGGTGATTAAACAACCCAAAGAGTTGAAGAAAATGAATCTTGTTGTGAGTCTGTTGCTGGTCAACTCTAAACAGGAGCTTAATTGAACATAGAATATAACTGGTCATTGCAGTACCGTTACACACTTTAATGAAATTAGTAACTGTGGTAGTGTAAAGTAGTAGTCATGTATATGTTACATCATACATACTAAAAAAATCCAGTGCACACATTCAGGTTACAAAGTGTTACTATCATTGCACTGTAGTGTGTAACACCTACCCTTAATGTTGGCAGCTGGAACTCGCATTAGACCAGAAAGATGAGGTTATCCGAGTTTGTGCCTCTGAATGCTACTTTACTTTGCATTAATACTTCATTCTACACGTTATATTAACTAGGAAACACAAGTATGTGCCCAGGAACAACTCAGTATAATGCTCTACAAAACCAGAGGGAAATATAGATAGAGACTTATTTATACATAATAAAGATGCTGAGTTTAGCAATTGATTACTTACTACTTAGCCTTTGATTCAGCATCGTTTCATCAGCATTGAGTTATTCAGGAACAATTGACATTCAGAACCACTGACATATCTGGTATTCATAAACTATTACTACTTCTATAATCCTTCATTTGTTCAGGAGCTATTAGTTGAAGGGGCTTTATGTAAAAATCTACATGTAGTAAGGATTTCTTCTGCATTTATTTTATTTTTTTGTTGCAACGTGTGAGCAGATTGTAACTTCAAAAATGACTATTTTTTCAAAAACTGTTCTAGCCTGTAGACTGTTTTCTATGTTAAGGATGGTTTTGCTGAGTGTTTTTTCTCTTGAGTTCTCCTACAACTCTATAACAGTGTGCAGCACCAGCTCGTCAGCTCTATCATACTTCATATTAATGTTCATGTTGATGGAACAGCTACAGTGTTAGCATCGCTCTGACTGATCCAAACTCCTTTCAGAAAACAACCAAAACTTGTTTGCTTGTTGTCTTGCAGGCAGACCTGACAAATCATAAATTCAGAATTTTTACAAATCATTATGTAATTTTTTTCCTCATCCTTTTGTTCTTTTTACTGCAATTAAATCACAGCTGTATCTGTTTTTTTGGGGATCTGTGGATAAGTGGAGTCTGGTAGGTTAACGTGAACAAAACAGTGGCTCACACAACAGACTCACAAATCAAACATGTCAACATGATGCCTCTCAGTCACGTTAAGTCTTGTGTGTCATGTCACTGTTTTGGCTGAAGCTGGCTCAAACCTGAGGAGAGGGAGCAACAGGGTGCTGACTGCAGCTGACTGCACGTCCACAGTTGTCATTGTTTCTCTCAGTGTTACATACAGAGCCTTTAACTATGCATTTATTAACACTTCATCAATACTAGGTGGAAACTACTTTTGTGGTTTTATGTATGTTAAGGTTTAGTGTTACCACCACACATTGACTTTATGTTAACTAAATCTGGAGCCAGTGTGTCCTGGTGAAGTTTTTAGCATCTCAATTCTTAATAAAGAAACCACTGGGGCTACTTGATAATACAAAACACTGATTTGGAAATGCTCAAAAGTTTTGACTTGGTTTAAGCTGCTAAGCTGACATATTTGTTCTTTTGTCCTGATTGCTGGTTGGAAAAATCAAAATCAAGATTCATTTTATGGAAATATGTACTGAAGGTTATGTGTGGTCAGTTTCTATGAAAAAACGTACCATATTTCCCCTTGTTGATATTAGAAACGTGTTGAGTACATATTTACTGAGATAAAAGAATTAATTGGGATGCATCTGAATGGTGAGTTGTGTCTTCTCAATGTTTCTTCACTCTGTGGTACAATCCAAGTGCTGCTCTGACCTCGGTTAGCACTGTTAGTAGAGAATGACCAAACAGACCAAACAATACCTGTTAAGACGTATCATATCAGAATCGTAACTGCTTTGTGGTGGGTTAAGGTTCTTATTGTAAGCAGTCATAGCTGTAACTAAAAACAAGTACTGCTGGTGATTCCTGTTTTTTTAGCCTAGCAGCTGCAGTTGATCAGGTTTTAGTGAATGATGTGTGAGGAACAAAGTGACCGTCTGTATAATACAATAAGATTTTGGGGAGATTTTCATAGAGGGCTCTTTTCTATAAATTGTTAATGTTATTCAACACTATTCCCTACTGCTACTGTTGCCTAAGAACCTTGTAACTCTCAAAATGTATTTGTCTTTGCTTTGTTTATTTGTTTAATTATTTGTTTAATTTGTTTATTACTTTTTACTTTACTTTATTGCTTTTTTTTTATTGGTCCTAGAAAACCATTTCTGTAATTCAGACTCATTGCAGACTAGCTGAAAACATTTCTTAGTTAAAGAAAATTAGATTTTGTAGAGCTACAAGTTTTCCTGTGACAGTGATGCCATATTGATTCCTTTCTGTATCTGCAGGTACATTTTGCACACTGTTAACTCCATGTGCTGAAGACAGTCTGTAATGAACAAAAGAGTTGTTTCTCAGACAACATTTTGATGCAGTCTTATATTTTAAGATTTTTTTTCTCATAATTGTTCATGTATTATTGTAAAGGACTGCTTTGCTTGCTTCCAAATATATATATCCCTTACATCAGAGAAAGCATAGGCATGATCAGCTTTCATCAGTTATTGCATGACTACAATCCTCAGCTTGTTCACATTATCTGTACATCAGGATATTACACAGTTTATTTAGCTATGGTATAACAACATGAAGTCCTTGAGAATCAATAATACAGGGTGAAGTCAACAATAGACAAGGAGGTGAAGCAGGTGGTGCTACCCGTTGACATAAGTCACCACCTGCTGTTACCTGTTTTTTAATGTTGGAACACTTAACAGTATATTATCATACCATGTTCACTTCCCAAAGAACACATCAAAGAAACTCATTTTAATTGGCACTTGACAGCCAATCATAAATGATGCACGCTTTGGTATCCCAATAGGTGAGGTACAGGCAAGTTTTTGTTTTTTTTTTATTATTATGCCACCTCAGTTATGGCTGGACGTAGTTTGTAGGAACTTTAACCAGCTAACCTTTTCCTTTGGATATTTTGTAGCCGAAACAAATGTCAATAATGAACCTTTATTTGCATGATGTAAACTGTTCCTTTAAGACTGCATTTAGACATGGACAGGAAATGATGTCAACACTGTGGCATAGTTATGTCGTCTCTTAGCCATTTAAACTGAGGTCATGGACTGACAGTGATCTGTTCAAGGTTTGACTTTCTGTTCTTGTTTGAATGTATTATAGTTTTAGTAACAGCTGTCTGAAGCAGTGTTTCTGACCTAATGTTATTCATCTGCTGTGGGGGATATTAACATTGTTGATAAAATGTCATTATAACCATATTTAGCCATTGCTATCAGCAAATGCTGATAAAGTCATTACTGGAAATCTTTCCCTATGCAAAATATACCATTAATAAAGAAGCTATACCAATTCAGCCAACAAACGTGTTTGTTTATTTAATTCATATCTGCTCATATCATGATGACCATGTAGACTTGTTTGCACTCTTAGCCTGCCATCCAACAGAAACTGAAAAATTCAGAAACCTACAGTAACCAGTGGAACAGAACATGAGAGTGAAGGTAGTGAGGGTGCTACAGCAAGGCAGAGGACCTCTGTGAGGAACAATTTAATGTCCTGACATGTGCGGAACAAAGTTAAGCCAGTTTGCAATACTGTTATACTGAAAACTAGCCTTTTTTGTCTCTGATGTGTTCTTCAGTTAGAGCTCAACTGGATGGTTAATGCAGTGATTTTAACAAGAGTTGCTTCTTGTTTTAACACAATGAGATGAACTCGGTGAGATGTTGAAGATGTCTGTGAAAACATCCATGAGTTCCCTGGCATAGTCACTCAGCACACAACCAGGTATGTTGTCAGGACCAGAAGCTTTGCACGCGTTGATCCTGCTGAGTGTTCTCCTCACACTGTCCAGGGACAGCGTCAACACCTGTTCGCCACTTGACCCTCTAACCGGGTCAAGAAAATTTTCAAAAAACCCTTTCTGGGAAAAAGAAGAAACCTGAGGAAGAGCCACAGATGAGGGATCCCTCTCCCTGGGACGGACAGACGTGCAATAGATGCCACATGTACAGAGAACATCATCATCAGGCATATGAGAAATGAAACATGGGTCATAATAAACTGTAGCTACACTGAGTTCATGGGTAATGAGTCCTTGAGTCCAGGTGCATCTCTAGATGTCCTCATATGGAGCTCTGGTCCACTTTTTTCACTGTCTCTCAGATCATGTTCCCACCAGGCCAGAGAACCTCAGACAGGTGGAATCAATGAGGAATCTGCAAGACTGGAGAGAACAGGGAGGACATGCAGGCAGCGACATGCACTTTAAAGGACAAGAGTATTCACATTAACCACTTTAACACTGTAACCCTTTGAACCTGTTTAACCACTTCAGCCACTTTAACCAGTTTCTAAGCTGATTCCAGTTTGCACTGTTGCCATATCAATTTGCAGTCTCTGTGATTTTGCCATATCTTAGTTTGGTTGTAATCAGTATGCTTATTTTGTTTCAAGTTAAGCACCAGGGGTTTGAGAGCAGCATAGTTTCAATCCTTAACATGTACTGCACATGCTGCCAAATTGACAAAAATGCAGACTTTGCCTTTGGCTTTGAAATAAGAGTAGATGAAGCAGAGAAAGAGGGAGTAAAGAAAGAGGAAGAGGGGAGGTTGGAGATTGGTCTGTAGTTGAGATATTGACATATATTGTATATTTTCTATGTAATCTCAAGCATATCGTCTATAGGTATGATTATACTTTTTTATCTTTTAGATTTGTATGTTGAATGTCTTCTTTTTTTCCCACTATTTATTTCCACTGTGTCTCACTGCTGCTACAATGTGAATTTCTCTACTGTGGGACAAACAAAGGCTATCTGAATATGAATCTGAAACTACTGTGCTATATGTTTCAGAGTGTAACACCTGTCACAGGTGGTCATTGATCCACATTGTCTCGCCTAGTAATGTTCACCTCAGATACGTGTATAAACCTTTGTGGGCAAACAGACAACACATGAAGTTGTTGTTGTCCAATCCAGGCACTTTCAAACCAGGTGTCGTGTATTACTGACTGTTTGATCCTTCAACTCTCCGAACAACACTTTCAGAATAAACTAGAGCAAAATATCTGAACAACCATACTTCTATTTGGAACTTCTCTCATTACATCTCTTCACATTTAGGCTCTTTTTGCATGCGCTCTGAGTGACAGAAACAGCTTCTCTCCACTCAGATGTTATATCTGGAGTCTTTATTTTATAAAAAATGGTTGAACAATAGAATTATTATATCAAAACAGGTGTTTGATAATGGAGGACAACTCTTCAAATATTCTGATTTTCAAATATTCTGAAACCTTAAATATTTTTTAATAAAGGAGACAGAACAGTACATTGCAACAAATGAAGTTGAATAAGAATTGTTAAAAGAAGAAGAGGAAGAAAAAGAAGAAGTCGGTTCCACTCCCAGTCGGTAGGTGGCGGGAAAAACTTTGCCAACCATCGTTAACTACAGGATGAAGATTTTTTTTCAGTTTCCAGGTCAGTTCAGTTGGCGGCTCAAAAGCGCCAAATCAAATGTACCGACGGAGAAACAGCGAGACCTGAGAGGACTGTGTGGGAACCGGAGAGGCGAAGAACCAAAGAACCAAGCGCCTCTGTCGGCTGCGTGGCTCTAACGTCGACGAACGTGTCAGTTTACCACGGAGACTCTTTTAGTTCGTTAAAAACAAACATGGAGGAGCTCTTCAGCAAAGTATTACAAGTGGTCGTGAGGTGCCGAGACTGTGAGGAGAGGTAAAATTGTCGAAGTGACATTCGAGAGATTCAGACTTTTATTTCAACTAAACAAAATGGCAAAGTCATCAGAGTTGGGACCGGTGTTTTTTTTAGTACAATACAAGAGGCAGTGTAGATGTAACGTTACTTATCTAGCTGGGTGAGACATTTATACTGACAGTAAAGACAGCTGTGTCTGATAATGTTAGACGGTAACTAGCTAGGTTGCTCCTGCAAAGCTGTCTGTAAATGTTGAATTTGTGTGTATAAATGTCGGTTTATAGACACCGTAGCCGTGGTGGTATTTTGCTCGACCAGGCACACAATGTGAGCCAACAGTTTGTCAGTAGTTAGTTTATGCTGCAGACACCGCTGGGAAAGTGATTTGATGTTATTTCTGTGCGAGCTGCCTTCAGATTGAGTATTATCTCCATTATTTTGTGCTTTCTTTCCGCAACATTACACCAAGAGATTATTCGTACTCTAATAATCACTTTATTTAAATAGTACAGTGTACCACAGTGCAGTTAAAATGGCTAAGATTTGGCCAAAACCAGCAGCAGCACCAAATAAACCCTGTCAGGTGTAGTAAAGCTCTCACAGCTTCTCAAACAGTGTAAACACTGGAAAAGGGACAGTATGCGTCTGGTAAGCAGCATTCACATAAATAATGTTATGGTGTGTGTATAGTGTAGAGGTCAGTACACAGGGGAGTTTATATATATATATATATATATATATATATATATATATTTATTTTATATAGTACATAAGCTTTGAGAGTTGCTTTTATTTTTATGGAAAAAGCTTGACTGCTGTGTTACATCATATCATTTTTTTTTTTTACATCATATGAATGAGAATGTAATCAGATTCAGGGAAATTATAACTGCAAGATAGTTTGAAATGATTGTACCAGTTATATTAATATATTGGCTGAGATCATATTTCA
Organism: Amniataba percoides; assembly: GCA_037176925.1. Lineage (NCBI taxonomy): Eukaryota > Metazoa > Chordata > Actinopteri > Centrarchiformes > Terapontidae > Amniataba > Amniataba percoides. Next base: position 278,098 of record JBAJHX010000106.1, read on the forward strand.
TACATGTATTCACATTTTATAGTTGTTTTTATTTAATTTTACAGGAAAGCAAAAATCCGTGTCACCATTGAGCTTCAGTTGACAACAAGTCCAGTACACAAAAGGGTGAGTAAGAGGTTGGCATAAACAGTTTAAATAGTGCTTTCTGTAATGTGGTGTAGTGGTCAGCTAATTGAAAAACATGTGGTTCTCAAAAGATTTAAGATTTAAGTCTTCATTGATTCCTGCCTTACTTCTGGGCTCACTTTATCGTACAACCGTAACTGAAGAAAGGTTTTCTAGCTGGTGACTAACCTTTTGTTTTTTTTGTGTATGTTAGGATCTCCTAGTTAAACTTACGGATGATATAGATCCATATTTTCTCTTCAAGCTCTCAATATCAGAAGATGATTTTCAAAGGTACGTATTGGTAGAATTGTATAAATTACATTGTTTAGTGTTTGAGTTCAGGATGTTATGAACAAGCGTTGTTTTACTCTCACTCATGTTTTCTATCTTTTTTTTTTCATTGTTTTTGTAGTTTGAAAGTCCAGCAGGGGCTTCTGATAGATTTTGCATCATTTCCTAAGAAGTTTATCGACCTGCTTAATCTGTGTTATTCTGAGCAAGAGTCGGACAGCCCAAGGTACGAAGAAATGAAAACCTTTTAATTTCCATGTTACATTACATGTTCATTTTCATCTGTCCTAATAATTCAGTTTTTGTTTAAATAATTATAGTTTGATAGAGACAGAACTTTTTAAGGGTATAACCAGAAGGATATGTGGGTTGCTGTTTTTAAGCACAATATTCAATGTTTTTGCACATCCTCCCCAGACTCAGAGCATCTGGTGGTCCCACGTGCATACAATCTGTCTCCTGGTCCTGCCGCCTACAGTCTGTGCTGTTATTAGCTGGAGGCTACAGATCACTGCCCAAATGTTGATCTGCAGAAATGTTCTGAACAGCAAAATAAGAAATCCAGACAGGGGGCAGGGTCTCTGCAGATACAGACACCAGCACACACTCCCAGTGGTGTGCAAGTGATGATTGAGAGTGATTATTTTCATGTATTTTATAAGTGAAATTCTACTCATTACACCTTTTTAAAAACTGTAGATGTAAATGTTTCAGTTTGTCTTTAATGATGACATTGACATGACAATAAATTATTCTTGATTTAATCTTTCATTAAAGTCTCGCCACTCACAACATGACTGCTTTTTATGTTATTCTACAGGTTTCTTCTGCATTTGTCGTGTCAGTCTCCAGTGCTTGATGGCCCTGTCAACTTCAGTGTCGTAGAGACAAATGCATTCAAACACCTTAACCACTTGTCTTTACGTCTTGCTCAAGGCTCTGACAAAGATGTTAAAGATTTTCTGGCTGTATGTCTTTCCTCTCTGAAGGTTAGCTAATTCAGTATAATTCATCATCATAATACTGTCTGGCCTTCTTAATAGAGCTTTGATTTGAAAAAAAAAATCAAGGCTATCTGAATAAAATTAGATTTATCATGTTTATGCAAGGGGAAACCGTCCCAAGAACTTTTATATCTCTGGTTTTTAAGTGGTTGACTACACGCATCGCTTGTAGATTAGGGGAAGAAAAGTCTTCTCATTTGAAAAGCAAACAGATGGAAAAATAGGAAATTGTTGGCGTAGGATGCTAATTTTACTTGTGCTAGTTTTAGTGGATAACCTCAAATTGTCTGTTGTGTTTTTTATATAGCACGTTTACTTAGAACTTGTTTTTATAAAAATGTGTCTCACTGTTTCAGGCAGAGAAGCAGGCACTAGAAATGAAGTTTAAGAAGACTGAAGATGATCTTTCTCGGCAGCTGAGTTATGCTCAACAGGTGTGCCATTGAACTACTATCCAAAAGGTTTTTCTGTTGCCGTTGTTGCTCAAACGGAGTGTGTAGTAGTCCATTCCTAATGCATAGTTTCTAACTGCCAAGACATTTCTGATGTTTGATTTGACTAATTTAACATTCTGTTGCTGTGTGATGTGGTTTAGGGTGGGTGATGCAGCTGTATGAACTGCCTTGTATAAAATAGGTATTACATTCCCTTGCAAGGGGTTAATTATTAATTATTAATTAAAGCTGCGAGCAGCATTGGATGGGCCTCGGCGCTGGTCGTGGGGGCAGCACGTCAGGGGCGGAAAACACCTCAGTGGCCGTCACACGGTTCAACAATCTAGGTGAAATTGGTCATGGGGCTGTTTTTGTTTATCTGGTTAGGTGGCACGTAATACGTAAGTTACGCCCCACTTTGGGGGTTACGCAAATTTTTGAGCAGGTCGCAAAAAATGCGATTTATTTACCGGAAGAAGAATGCTTAGAAATACAATAGGGCCTCACACCGCCATCAGTGCCCTCGCTGCTCGGGCCCTAATAATTCTCCGTAGCCACAGAAACCCAGATACAACATTCTATTGATTGCAAGGAGCTACGCTAATCTGTGTAACATGATCAACCACATATGGAGACTGGCATCCATTACTTTTAACAAGAATTTAAAACTGTGATACTGTTAATCTATATAAGAAATGTTTTCAGTGTTTTTGACAACAACAAAGAGTGATTAAAAAAGAATAATTTATCTCAACATATATGTATTTCCTTCACAGACTCTGTCCGAGAAGATGAAAGAGTTGGACAAATTGCGTTCAGAGTGGGCCAGTCAGACGAGCTGTCTGTCAAGCCGCCATTCTCATGAGTTGCAGTCGGAGAGAGAGAAGACTGTAGAGGTAGGATTCCTCATCTGTACAGGACTATGCTTCCAAGTGCAGTTGCTATTTAAAGACAGTAATTGATAAAAACTGTAAAAAATGAAGACCCAGGTGGAGAAAGGGGCTTGTGATAGCTATCTTGTTTCTCCACAACTGAGATAAACTCTCTTTGTGTTGTGTTATTATATTTTGCTCTAATGCGCTGCCAAATGTTGTGCATTGAGGTATTTATTGCCGAAGCAGGCATGTGTTTGGAAAAGACCAAGCATATGAATCAACAGTTGTTATAGATTTTTATTTGGCATGTCCTCCTGTTGTCTGTCAGTTACAGACCAAGCTTCAGCAGCAGACTGAGCAGCTCCGTCAGGAATTGGAGAGTGAGCATAAGAAGAGCAGTCAGCAGCTTCATAGCAGAATGGCTGAGCTGGAGGCCTCCTGTAAAGAGCTAACGGAGAGGAAATACAAAAACGAGTCTATCATCAGAGACCTGAAGATTAAACTAATGGGTACAGAGGAGGTAAGTGAATGAGAACACCAGATGAAAAATGATGAGGCCCAAACTTAGATTTTATTGTCATTCAGATACACAAGTGTATACAGAATGAAATATTATCACTCACTATAGTGTAAAAGATCAGTATAAATTAAAGCTGCAAGCAGCATTGGACAGCCCGAGCACCTCGGCGCCTGTCAGGGGGGCTGGCATGTCGGGGGGCACTGGCTCGACACCAGGTGGAAAAACCTGAGCCTCAGCAGCTCACCCTAAACCACATGGACCGTTAAGATGTCAGTGAAATTGGTCATGTTTTTGTTTATCTATTTAGAGGGCGCTATAGAGGCATGTTATCACAAACAGTACTGACACCTACATCACATGTGACATTTTACCACTTCTGATGAATTTGCCAACTTTTTTGATTGTATGAGCATTAGAAGCCCCATCAGCACCTGCTCCCTGTTTCATGGTGAAACATCCAACTTTGTCACGCCCCCACAGACGAAAACTAAAAAGCTTTGCAATTTAACGTCACTCATGTCTCCAGATTTGAAGACAATCCGATCAAAGCTGTAGGAGGAGTTCATTCAAATATGAGTCCTGTTTGCTTTAAGCACTGGAGCGCTTCATTGCACAGACAAACATGAATAAGTTGCGGCTCATTTCAAATGTTATGTAACCACTGCTCCTAAGATGGCAAGTAAGTAGGTACATGAGTCAATTCTAACTGACCACATTATTTAATGTTAATTATATGCTAAATACATATTTTTACCTTTTTGATTAAGTTATTATCAAACGATTGCTAATTTACACATCCAGCAGTTACAGACCAGTGTTATCATTGATTTGTTTCCTCTTGTCTGGCCATTGTCTGACCAGTTGGTCTCCAGCAACTCTTGGGTTCAAGATTTAGCTCTTGCAGCATGTACAAGGTTGATCAGATATGAAAATATGATGATTTATAATTTTGATAATATTTAAGCTATCATAAATAATGGATGTTAACAATAAATAAAGCTGAACTTACGACTATACAGAGAACTAAGGAATATCAGACAAATAAATCAAATGATCAAATGCAACCACCACAATCCACTCATGCTACATGGGGTTGACCCTCTGGTTCACCAATGGGGAACTCCAACATATCAGTGCTCAGCTGGAGCCAGGAGGGTATTCCCACACCTGCCCTGTGCCTCTCACCCTGTGCAACTGCAGAAACAGAGAGAGTCCAGCCTCTTTTGTTGGAGTTTGGTTTGTATTCATTTTATTAGCATTTGAACAAGTTAAAAGTCCAGTCAACGTCAGTTCTGTATTACACAAAGGATTCCTTGTCCTTTGAGTTCAGAGTCTGGTGCCATTGTGAGAGGGGGATTTTTGGTTTGTTAAGTTAGGTCCATTGTAAACATAAAGGAAAAAGTAAGTGCAAAATAGTGCTTTAGTGTGATTGGTGAAAGGTGTTGGATCAGCTGACTTATTCTACCCCTAGGGAGAAAGAGGAGAAGGGTCAGATTAAGTGCCAAGGTGTTCTCGGAACAACTGAGTCTTCAATTGTCTCTTGAAAGTAAAAAGGGACTCAGCAGAACGCACAGAGTTTGGTAGTTTGTTCCACCATTTGGGAACAACAGTGGAGAAGAGTCTGCCCAGAGATTTCAGGCCGTGCTGGGCTGGCAGCACCAGGCGTCTTTCATAAGCAGAGCTTAGTGGGCGAGAAGGAGAGTAGACCTGGATCAGGGATTCCAGGTAGGCTGGAGCCATTCTTGTGATAGTTTTGTAGGCCAGGAGAAGAGTTTTGAATTTGATTCTGGCTGCCACTGGAAGCCAGTGGAGAGAAATTAACAGCAGAGTGACATGTGCTCTTGGTAACACTGGTTACCTTTTTACACAGAAAGATCTATTGTAGCTGCTTTAAAACCCTGATGAAACCCTGATTATCTTTTCTCACTCTTGAACTAAAAAAATCAATCCACTTACAAGTGTCCCACAAGCGAGACAAGCCTTTTTTTTGTTTGTTTGTTTGTCTTGTTTTTTTTTTTTTTTTTTTTGGAGTTGCGAGCTAAAATTTGAGATAAAAGCCAGCTTCATCCATCCATCCATTTTCTAACCCGCTTCATCCTGCACTCAGGGTCACGGGGTGCTGGAGCCTCCCAGCTGTCTTAGGGCGAAGGCGGGGTTACACCCTGGA
>JBAJHX010000106.1:296050-310563 GCA_037176925.1 Amniataba percoides
TGACAGATTTTTGAGCACCGTGTACCACATAAAATCAGTTCGAGGTCAGTAAGCACAACCAGAATTCATACATAAGGTGCACCGGATTATAAAGTGTCGATCTTTTAGAAAATTTAAGGATTTTAAGTGCGCCTTATAATCCAAAAAATATGATGCACAGAAGACTGTACACTTTTGCTTGTACAGAATAAATCTCCCCTGAAGTTGACTGTGAAACTCAAAGGTGAATTTCCGCTTGCTTCACATGATCTCTGGCGTAAAAAAAAGGGATTGCTAAGCCTCAGACAAGTTTCTAATGGAAATTAAGTGACAAATGACAAACTAATTAATTATCTGAGCAATACAGAATAGACTGTCCATTCAATACATGTCACATTTAATGGACGATATACGAAACTTGCAAAACTCGACTGAAACTGAAAGATAATGACGGGATGTTTGGTCTGTTCAAAAGCTAGAAAATAACTATAGGGTAACTTGAATCTGAATTTATTTACCAAGTAAATTGATCACACCTTGCAAAAAAAGGAAATGCTGGGTAAAATGCTCCCAATGCCTGTAACAGAGATAGGAATCACTGGATTTGACCTGTTTCATGTGCTATATGTCAACAGACAGAGAATCGAGACATTCCTCTAGTGTTTTTACACATACTGAGGTAATTTTAGTTATTCATTTGCTGTGTATGTACGGGGCATTTGTATACACAGTATTCAGACATACTTAGGCTTAGACTTAGATTTAACTTTATTGATCTCTTTGGGATGACTCCCTTAGGGAAATTTAAACTACTAAACTAACATTAAAATACTAAACTACTCTATACTGTTATTTGTTGTTCGTTGTCTTTTTTAAATTTAAAACTGGGTTAACACTGTTAACCAGTTGAAGAGGCCAGCCTTTTAAGCACTGAAGCTGATGTCAAACCTTTGAGAATTTAAGGAAGGAAATTGGGAACAAAGAAAATCATTAAAATCATTGGAGTTAGACTGAGGGTGGGAAGGTTGAACTTTCATGCTGTTGGCATCGGACACCGGACGCCTCCCTCATCTTGTGATAAGCGACTAAACTCAAGAAGAAACCCATCTCTGTTTTGGCCTTTCATGTCTCTGGAAATTCGTGAAATCTCTTATGCCCTCTTAAACTCTTCCTTATATCCTAAAGGACCCTTTGAATTTGAAAATATTTACATGAAATAATAATCCAAGCTTTTACACCTTTTCTGTTATGTTGCCTTTTGCATCAGTTCAGGTTTTGCATGGTACCAGTGAGTAAACACTAAATAATAGAAAAATAGTAATATAACTCACTTTGTGTTATTCATGTCAAACAAACAACGAAAAACGTGTCAGTATATATTTTTCAATAATCAATATAAAGAGTTAAGTGAATGGATGGTACAGGGCTCTAGAAGAAATTTCAAACTGTTAAAGGCCCTACATACTATTAAAGTTGTTTTCACACTGAAGTGATTGAAGATGGTTATGGAAGTGTGTTATTGTGGCACTAATCTCTTTGTATCAGTAAGGATGAGAAATGTTGAAGCAAGTTAAACCAAACTAACAGGAGAGTTAGACAGATGAACAGTCTACACAGCCTCAGTAGCTTTGGTGAAGCAGTAGCTCAATACATGGGGACTTACTTTGGGAACCAGAGGGTCATCGGTTCAAGTCCATGGACCAGTCTTTATGGATTGTGGCTGGCAAGGTGCACTTAAACCAGGCACCAACCCCAAAATCCTGCACACTGAAGGTGAGGTCCCCCTCATCCTGACATCTCTCTTTATGTTGCATGTGCATGTCTGTGTACTTCCCATGTGTATGTAAAATGTAAAACAACAACAAAGTAAGAGAAAGGGAATTTCCCCATTGGTGGGACTAATAATGGTCTTCTTCTTCAGTCTTGGGTAAAGTTATTAAACCAAACACCTGTTGATGTTTTGCATGGATCAGTATTAGTCAGGCTAAATGTGTTTAGGCAGTCATAACAAATTTCCAGTTGTGGGTATTTTTGTGCTATGTGATTGACCGAAAAACAGCGGTGGAAAGGAATAAACAAAAACATTAGTTAAAATATGTAAAATGGCTGCTATTCAGAGAGAATAACTCTAGTATGCAACATACAAGAACCTCAAATCCGTTCTTATTCATAGATCAAATGTGCTCATTGTTGCTTTACATACCTTTGCCACTTTTATGCCTTGCACCTCATGGAGTCTGAACTTGTAGCCATGATCATGGTGTTCGTTGATGTGAACCATTGCCAGACTCGCTGCTGCAGCAGCATTGTCTTCACTGCATGTTAGCGGTTCCAAAGCTGGAGCAGTGCTACAAAGCAACACCACTGAGAACAGCAGGACCAGGATGGGTAATGCCTTCATAGTGTAGAGAAGAGAGACAGATGAAACCACTGCAGCCACGGACCTATATAGACATGGACAGGCTAATAGACTAGAGGGGAGGGAAAGAAAGGCCAAATGAGGACACAGAAAAGTGTATCGTGAGGACAGGACCACAGAGCTGCCAAAGTCAAAGAACAAACAGAGACTTTAACCAGATCAGTGCAGCTTGTTTGAAATGTGCATGTAAACAATATCAGTTTCCTCATAGCCTGTACACAATCTGTACTAACCCCCTCATGCAAGCATGTCTACTAAAGCACATTCAATCAGAGAACTTGTCTGTATCACAGTTTAATAACTTTTTATTTTGAACATAATCACTTTGGCTAGGATGTCACTAAAATAAATCACACAACATTTGTCTTGACTTTGTTGTATTAAAATTGATTTGTAATATGCCAACTTCCTTGTTAAATGCCTATAAAAAGACCTCAAAATCCACTGAAACAATCACAATCTCATAAATAATAAAACACTTCTTGCCTATGGACTTTATGTACAGTGTTTTTATAGGCTAGTTTTACTGAACTGAGTGTAACAGCTGGGACTTTGAGTCGTGTTTTTGGTGCAAAATGTGTGCACCAACCGCAGAACAAAAGCAAAAGACCTTGTGAAGATGCTGGCTGAAGCTGGTAAGAGAACTAGTCCTGTAAAACATGGGCTGAAAGCCACTCAGTGAGGAAGAAGCCATTACTCCAAAAGTGACATAAAAAAGATAAAAAGATTACAGATTACATATATAGACTACAAAGACCTTTGGCCATAATGACAAGTTTTACATTTGGAGGAAACAGGGGACAATGACCCTGAGCATACTGCCAAATTAGTTAAAAAGTGGCTAGAGGACAACAAAGTGAATGTTTTGGAGTGGCCATCACAAAGCACTGATCTCAATCCCAAACACATTTTGTGGGCAGAGCTGAAAAGGCATATGCGAGCGCGGTGGTTCTGGTTAGTACTGTCAGGAGAAATGGGACAAAATTCCACAAAACTATTGTGAGACGCTTATGAAAGGATACCCTAAAAGTTCGACCAAGGTCATACAGTAATAAAAATTCTCTTATATATTTAGAAAATGGATGGATATTGCTTTTGTCATACTTTATTTTATAGTACCATCACTCTGTGTGGAAGGTTGCCAGCTGTATGAATTTGTGATAATAAAGGTTATTATTTTCTTCTCCTTTCTTGACTGTCTGTGTAATCTATATTTTCACATCCAGGATGTGGTTTATCACAGTATTAACTATTGTTACTTTAAGAACTTATAAATTGTACTGAATTGTGTGAACTTACAGATGTTAATTATTCAACTAAAGTTGTAATGTAATGTTTTTATACTAATACTGCTAATCACATTTAGTTGACCCTTGTACACAGAACATACTTTGCTTGGTCTGCCTCCTACAGACAAGCAGAAACAACAATCAGGAGGATCAGTGAGATGTTCCATATTTTAAAAGACATAGCCTGGCTTTCTTTGTGTTAGAAAACGCATCAAAACTTAAAAACAGAGATAATGAGTATTATGACAATGGCTCTATTCAATCAACTTTATTAATCATGTTTTCTTCATCAGGCTTTGTGTGCATTCTCATAAAAGGGGTCATTTACTGTGTCATTTGATACTTCTTCCATAGAAAAGGGGCCAATCGTGTACCGCCTTCTTCAGGCAAGAGGAACCAGTCATTATGATGGAGAGAGAAAAAAGTGCTTGCAGAAAAATGTTAATTTTATCCATCAGTGCAGTCTCAGTGCCTTAGAGAGGCATACCTAGAAAAATAAGAGGAAGCACTTTGCATAGCCTACAGATCCCATTAAGTCCCATAAGATAATTATCTTATGCGCACACATCAGTCTAATAACATTAGAGGCTACATAAAATCACCTGTCTACATGCAGGAATTTCTCTGTGTGACATTCTGCACATCATCTTGTGTGTACAAGAAAAATCACGTTTCTTGACTTTAGAGGCTATGTAATGGGTGATTTAAATACAAAACTCTGAACATAACCTCCTTTGCAGCAAATTAGGTGATGCTATGTTACTGTTACTGTGGTGACGGAGCCTCGTTAAAAGAGAAAACTCTTTCAGGCTCACAAAAACTCATTAATCTCATTTGTAGTACACTGCTCAGGTGTTGTCCAGTAATGTGAACACCAGGTTGTACCAGGGACAGAAAGATAAATATGGAGAGTGACTCATTAATGGGATGATATGAGAATCAGGTTGCCAGATTTAATGATTAACTAAGACTGGGCAATGCATCATTGAATAACAGTTCACTCTTTTTCACATATGGGCCAAATTCAGTAAAAAAAAAAAAAAGAAATAAAAAAAAAAAGAAAATTGTTAATCCTTAAAAACACTGAGGTTGTCTAACTTTTGAAATTGCTGCTGTGCAGTTGATAAATTGTCCACAGTTATCCCTGTTATTTGTACATATCACAGCATTCCACAATGAAGTGTAAGTTGCAGCCCCTTCATGTTACAAATATGTACATACCGTATTGTATTATTGTTTTGTCCTTGAATGACAATACGAGACTTTACACCCAAAAGAGTTGATTTCTACTCCAACCTACCTGTTATGAGCTGCTGCGGAGCTAGACAAGCATGCCTGCTATGAGAAAATTATCAAAAGTATAGACCTATTATCCACTTGTTTTTATTCAAAATCATACTATGAAGTAGAAGAGATCCCTAAAATGTGGGTGTAGCTTGGCTCCCACAGGCACACCTCTAACACCTGCTTGTCACAAGTGCCATGAGAAAAGGGCAAAAGCATTTGCTTTTATTACACCTCATCCATTAGTATGTCATGTTTTGGTAGTACATCACAGTTGTGTTATGGTTTGTAAGGTACACCATAAGTGCTTAAGTACCACAGGATGTCACTGTACCCTATAGGTATTTACAAAATATACAAAAATTCTAACAATATAATCATTTCTCTTTTCCTTTAAAATTCCCAACTGTTACTCCTTTATTCCTCATTGTCTGACTCACTTTTGCTGTAAAGACATTTACGTACCAGCAGGACCTGCAAGTATTTCTTAGATACTAATACACATGTCCAAATTACACCTTAAATTGCAAGAAGTCAGACAGTAAATTGCAGGCCTAGACATATTACCAAAAGTTGTAAGACATGAAGCAATATTATCACCACATTGGTTTTGTGTTTCTATCAATCTGATCAATGTAAGGTAGTGTTGATTCTCCTTTTATCTATGTTTTCATCTCCACCAGTTTCTGAGAAAAGTAGCTGACTCTTTAGATGTTAAATGCAGAATTTAGGCCCGGCACCACTTAGTCCCAACTCAGGTCTTGCTTTAGTATCTGAATAGATCCGTGAAGAACTACTGCCAGAGATGGTGCTGAATCAAGTGCACCTCTGAAGATTGGATATTTCAATATTCTGAGGATTACAGTTCACCTTCAGTGAAAAGTTTCCAGGACAGTGAAAATGTTCCCAAACTACATTGTTTCTATACATAATGCAAAGTGCAAACTTTATGAGACTTTATGAGAGTTTGATCCATTTGGGATCACCAGCTCCATACCATACCGTATGCTACCAACACAAAACATTATAAACTTGTTGTAGAAGGAGGATTAAAGCAGAGGTCACTGCAACATCCAAGAGACTTTCACCTAGACATGTACTGTATCAGCATGGGAGACTAGTCTGTTATGCAGCTTACTTTTGACCCTATCCCAGGAAAGGAGTTTCAGATATCATGAAGCTGGCTTACTTAGGGTAACTGGGTAATTCACTAATTGTACAGCTAATCTGCAGCAAAGTAAGTTAACTTAAGAGAACCACACACCAAAAAATACGTAGTGGCGTTTGATTTGTTGCCAAGGGGCAGTCTTTGAAATTCTAAAATTGATGGATCAGCTAAACATACATTGACTGACTGATAAGTATATCAGAAATATCATTTGGGGCTTGCTCTTCCTCCAAAGAAATATTTCAAGTAGGTTTTCTAGCTAAATGATCAGGTAAAAGAAGACTCTTTTTGAGATCTGCTGCTATAACCGGTAAAACATGCTGGAGAGGAACTCTTGCCATCTGTTTTTTTTTTTATTATTCCGGTTGTAGTTTTAATAATAGTTAAATCTCATACACATAAAAAGAAATGAACTAACCCCAACCCCAACTTCGGACACTCGTCAGGAGCCATTTAAGATGAAACCACAATTAGGTACAGTCTGCTAAAAACGAGAAGGCAATGTAAGGGTAATATATATATTTCTGGTATCATAATTTGTTTGCACTGTCCTGTTGAACAAACTCTAGGAAAAAGTCTGAAAAAAGTAACTGAATAATTGAAAACTTACAGTCTAAGTCTACTGTCCAGTGATATTAATAAAATTGAGCCAGGATTCCTATAGACCCTGACAGACTATTATAGTTAACTGAAAAAGTTAAGAGAAAGGGGACATTAAGAATATAAAAATTTAATCTTTTTATGCTCAGTGAATTGGGATTTTGAATTCAACATATACCTGCTGTAGCCTTCTTTAGTAAAATCATCTACACACAAAAACTTTTAACTACAATAGTTCAGTCAGATAGTTATTCATTTTCTTCTATTTTAAGCTTTTATTCACACAATCTTCTCTGTGCTTTGACAGCCTCTCATTTTTAATGGTTTGTTCATCCTGAGATACTAACCATCTTCCACCAAATATAAGCCAAATAGTTTTACTCCCAACAATTTTTATTAGCCTCACTTTTAGATATTCAATCACTAATTATATTTCCTTCTATAGCTGCTTACCCCATTTCAGTTGTGTGGTTATATTTTAAAGTGGTAGTGGTATTGTTGTTTGTCACCTTGAAAAGGGAGGTAAACAATATCACTTCAACAGCCAAATTTCCCCAATCTTAAGAACTTAATGTTTTTTTTTCATATTAAATACTCTGGCTTTGATCTGTTGGTGTTGATGTTGCCTCTAATTAAGAGCTCTGACTAGTTCATGTGAGCCTGCTCAGATCAGGATTAAATCCAGGGGTAACTTAGGAGTGTAATAACCAACTTTATAATACTAGTTATCCAGAATCACTAATGTCAGATTCAGTCATGCCAGTTGACCCAAAGAGAGCCAGAATAAGTTGAACTTGCTTCATGACACAGAACCCGGACTTTCACTGTTGGTGTCTGGAACTGACACTGGAATCCAATTGAAAATGTCTTTCCTTTAAGCTCCCACACTTACACAAGTTAGTTCAGCTTTTGCTGCCATACATTCAGCCAGATTAAGTCAGACAGTAACAACAGTTTTAAAACACTCTAGTGTTCCCATATGCTCATGAGCTGCAAGCTTCCATGTCCCCCCCGTTTTATACTCACCCTGTAAATAAGCAATGCGCTTTTCTGTCTTTTTGAGTGGAAAGACGTTCTCTTGTACTCTTGTACAGCAATGACGATGAAGGGTTTCTGCTACGAAAGTAGTTTTAATAAATGCTGACCCAGATATTCATATACAAGACGTACAACTTCAGTTGTGTGTAGCTCAGTATATACCTGAGTCCAGTTACAATAGTGTAGGTGTAGGGCATCTGAACGGCAGTCTACTCAACAGCCTACTGCCTACTCACCAATGATGCTTTGGTGCTCAAGTTCACAGTATGTCCACTGATAATCCTCAGTGCTATTGATTTAAGAAACCAGACTGTGACCTCTGGCAGGTATGTAAACCTTCATTAATCACAGTTGATGAGTGTTTTAGAAAGAAATCCTTCCACAGGGATGAGTGCCTCAGTCAGTTACTGGTAAATTCCAGCAGTGGCACCCGGGCTCTCTAAGATGTGATGGGCTTTGCTGTAAACCACTGTCACACATACAAACTGTCTGTGCTATATTTGATTCTCTCCCCTTCAGCAGTGGATCTCATAGGCAATTTGAGAGTCCATAAACAGACCTGTGTGATTAAGAAACATCCCTTCAGCCTCTGATGGGATCACAGGCTCAGCCTCCCCTCCCTCTCCCGCCATTCTCCTCATGGTCCGTATGTCGCCTTCCTGCTGCTGCTTGTTGGGGGCCAGAGTGGGACTCATGGTCTGGCCTGGCCCTGAGGACAGAGTGTGGCTGGAGGTGTCAGATGGAGCAGGGCAACCCAGGTTAGTGGAGGAGACAGCTGTGGGTGGAGCAGGAGGAAGCACAGGCTTGGCCCTGTTGAGGACGTACATCTCATGGCCACGCTCGTCACGGTACTCCTCCAGCTGGGCAAAGGTGGTGGGGCCATCAGAGTAGTCATTCACATACAGGATGCTCTCCTCCTGTAGGTAACAATTCACCATCATCACTTTTGGGGTTTGCAATATGGAATATGATAGAAAATATTTGCTTTGTAGGTATAATGTTTATATAATATCTACATAAAGTTACCTATTCCACTATCCATACATTACTTATTCCAGTGGTCTTATAAACCTGTCATCAGAGTTTTATTTAGCTTTCTTGTTTTAGCTGTATGTAAGGACAATGACAAATACAGGAATACAGAGTCAAAGTCTTTGTATGCTTAAATATATACTTTGTGTGGCCATTAAAGCTGATTCTGGTTCAGGAAAATACTGAAATTTGACTAATTTTAACAACAGTCTAAACTCTGTCTCAGTGCATATTTTATTCCTCACCCCTGTAGTGTTTCTCAGCTCTTATTATATGCTTACGACTTGCATCCAAAACACTCAGATTTGGCTAAATTGAGCTCTAGATGTCTCATATATGGTCCAATAAAATCGAAATAATCAAAGCTGAAGCCCTCTAAGATCTTCAGAATAGGAGTTTGTGGTTGTGCCACAGCCTAAGACTCCTAGTGACCAAACTTTTGCTGTCCTGGCTTCAGGTTATGAAGCTGCTTGTCTTCCAGGGTCAGGTGAGTCTGCTCAGTGTTTTACATCACCAGGGCTTTTTATTCTAGAAGGCAATATATGGGTGTTTAGATGTTGAAAGTTTAAAGTTATGGACTCTATGTCAGCTGTGACTATCTTCGCTTTCATCCTTGTGATGTGTCTGCAAATGTTTAAAAGGTATGTTTTCAACAAGCAATTCCTCTCACTTATCAGGTTGAACATAAAACATTTCTTCTTGCTAACTACCATCTACTCGGGTACAGACAAACACCTTTTCAGCTCCATCAGCTTCCTTGTCTCGTTGGTGATGTCGGCTATAGATCATGGCAACCAGGAGCAGAGCAGTCAGAGCCAGGAGAGAGATGCCCACAGCAATGGCAGTCTGAGTGGCAGCTCCCAGAGCACTGAAGGCCATGCTGCCCAGAGCATACAGGGGCTCCCGGCTCACATCTGAGCCCAAAGCAGGACCATGGCTTCTCATCCGAGGCCAGGCAGGGGAGTATGGGGAGGACACCTGGGACCATGAGGCCCAGATGGAAGAGGAAGAGGAGGAGGAGGAGGAAGTGGATGAGTTAATTGCAAGCTGAAAGGTCACCCTGGCCATACCTCCTGCATTCCAGGCTTCACATTCATAGAAGCCTGCATGAGCAACAGTCACATTACTGAGAAATAGCATGCCACTGCCGGTGTCGGGGTCAAAGCGCTCGCTGTCAATCTTCTGCAGACTGACTCTGCCTTCCTCTGAGGGCTCCTCTACTCCGCCCACTCCATTGCCTCCAGCACCCAGCTCTTGAACCAAGCCTCTAGGAGAAAGCACTACTTTACCCTGGGATGCCTTCCGCCACGTCACCTGCAAAGGTATTCAGTGTTTCATGATCAGTGTTCTTGGAAAAAAAGGATCATCACATATATAATCAGAACATCAGACCATTTTGTTTATTACAGCTAAAATGTAACTGAAAGTATAATTATTATCAAAAAGTAAGTGAACTGCTATACACTGCATATAGAGTGATACCATGGATGAAATGTTTCTTGAGGCACCTGGGCACAGACCCAGAACCAGAGTTCAGGACAGTGTTAAAGGATAGCCTCACATACTTAAACACTGACTTCTGAAGCCTCATATTAACATAAAACAGATAAAACTTGAAATATATATTTGAACGGCATGAGGGTTGTGGGTCACAAGTGGAAAAGTCACAAGAGTACAGTAGAACAGTTTCTTAGATTGTTGCAATACTGACAAAGACAAAAAAATAGAGCTTCAGTTCATCAGGTCTTTGTGTTTGTAGTCAGCAGCCATTCCCATAAAATGCATACACTATCTAAAGGAAACAATGGAGAGATCAACAATATTTTCTCTTTTCTGAGCTTGATAGAAATTGCATAAACCAGCCTGTGTGAGACAGATTTAGAAAATATCCCCCTTCAAACCCCTCTCCAAAGCCATTTCCCTAAAACACATGAACACACACTGCTTTACTAATGCTGGAGTTCATCAAACACAAATCAACTAACTGGCAATGCATATGCCAACTATAAAGGGCATGTTTTACACACAAACACTACATATAGTACAAACCTGACAAATTCACACTGTTTACTGTCTGCTGTCTGTGATGTGTGTATGTTCCAAATTCAGGCTCGATGGATCTTGTCCATGTCTCTGACTTTGGGGCATTTGTGGTTTAAGAGGCAGAGCACTAATCTCAAACCAGCACTCTGATCTCCATCTCCTCCTGTCTGCACATCAAAGTTGCGTCAGGCAAGCGACTGAATCCCAGATTGCATTGTGTCGCATTTAACATCTGCTTCTATGTGTGAATTAGTTAGAGAAAGTCATGTTTATTACATATGGGTCAAAAGTTAGTTAACTAGGTAACTTTACCAATTTTACCAAGAAACAGCTTTGATATTCAGCAAAAAAGAAAAAGAGAGAGAATGAGAAAGAGAGACACAGAGAGATACATCTAAAGAAAGAAAGAGAGAGAAAAGAGCCATTCAGAATACCAAAGATGGTTAATACTAAGATAAGATAAATTGAAAAAAATGAAATCATTGTCTGCAATATAAATACACAGTTATGAGATCATCATTGTGCTGGAAGCGTAATTTGTTCTCTCAGAGCTGTAATCATCAAATACCAGTATCTGTTATCTAGAATGGAACAGTTGTCTTACACTCATGACATTGCATCAAAACAGCATTGGTGTATAGGTAGAAAAATCCAAGGATTATAAAGACAACAAAATCCTCATTCACCATAGATTACAATTACAACAAGTTTAAACCTGAACCAAGATGAGACTTGGTCACCATGAAATGATTGGACAAGCTTATCACAGGTGTGCAACAGCCACAGAGACCTGATTTTTTAACAATTATTTGATTTATTGCTTTTTTCAGATTGCAAAGAAAATTTAATCACATTAAAAAAAAATGCCTCTAAAATAAATGGCCAACGCTGATCTACTTAGCATTTAATAACACACAAAGATGTTGCTCTCTGTTGTGGATTGTTAACCTTTTTTGGGTGGTGTGTTATGATTTCAATGTCCATGTCCACTAATATTGCTGAAAAATGTCAAATTTACAAACCTATGGGCTTAATATCTATATTCTATATAGATATTTTAAAAAATATCTGGATATCCACACATTCCTAATCTCCAGCTATGCCATGGTCCTCACAGGCACCATGTTACCAGACTCAACTGAACATCTATGGAAGACTTTGTTTAACAGTAATCTCTATCCCAATATCAACAAAGGATTAAATGAATAGCATCAGAAATAATATTGTTTGTCCCTGGTGTAGAGTTCCCCAAACTTCACAAGAAGCACTGCTCTGTCCTGGAAGGTCTTTACTCACTTACACTCACTTCATGGTTTTATTCTCATTTGTCACTCAGCCATCAGTAACTTCTTTGGTGATAGTAATGCAACTTGTTTTCAAAATCATTATAAAAATGAAGGTCTTCCACATCCATTACATTGTAAAATACAGTGCGTGATCTTCAGGTGATGCCATGCATACTCCTGCTAGATGCACAAAGTTATAGTATTTCACTTTAAGTATCCCTACCTGTGGCCGAGGATAACCAGAGGCATGGCAGGAAACCCTGAGGCTCTCTCCAAGGCGCACAGCTAGCCTCCTAGGTTCCAGCTGCACAAGTGGAGGGATACACACCAGACTGTTGAGGGGCACCTCGACCAGACTGAGGTGAGAGAGGCGTGGTGGCTCGGTGCAGACCAGCCGACGCTCTGCAGAGCTGAGCAGGCGTTGGCCCTCTTCATCAATCCAGCTCCTCAGCCAGTGGAGAGCGCAGTCACAGCGCCATGGGTTGTCTACAGCAGAGCAGAGGACAGGAAGTTAGGTTGAAACCTCTTGATGCTGAACCAGTCACTGTACTGAAAGACAATGTTTTGTGAAGAGCAAATAAGGAACAGTTACGGCACATAAAGAATATATATGAGCTTAAAAGCATGAGTGTTAACCAGCTGTTTTTAGAACCATTCCTAATGTTTTTACGTTGTAATCCAGTCCCAGTCATCCAGTCTAACCTGTAATGCGCAGCACCTGTAGGCTGACCAGAGGTTGCAGGGATGCAGGACCAATAGTGTGAAGATTATTCCTGCTCAGGTCCAGAAGAGCCAAAGAAGTCAAACCAACGAGAGCCTGGTCTGCTAACATCTCTATACTATTGTGCTGCAAATGGAGCTCCTGCAGACGCTGCAGAGACATGGAAGGAAAGGTACATACAGTAAGATAATAAACAAAAATGGAGGAAGACACTGTAAATCACAAAATTCCTACACAAAGACAAAGCTCTAAAACAACTCCCAGGATTCACCTGACAACAACAACAACAACAACTCTCAGGATTCACTTGACAACAACAACAACAACAACTCTCAGGATTCACCTGACAACAACAACAACAACAACTCTCAGGATTCACCTGACAACAACAACAACAACAACTCCCAGGATTCACCTGACAACAACAACAAAAACAACTCTCAGGATTCACCTGACAACAACAACAACTCCCAGGATTCACCTGACAACAACAACAACAACAACTCTCAGGATTCACCTGACAACAACAACAAAAACAACTCTCAGGATTCACCTGACAACAACAACAACAACAACTCTCAGGATTCACCTGACAACCAAGTAAGGCAGCTGAGGCATCAGAAACAAATGAAGCGATATCAACTGTACAAACTTGTCTGATTGCCTACTACACCTGACCCAGTGATATGACACCACATGGAAAACAACCTTCAGTCACTTTATAAGTGAGGAGACCGTTACATGATCTGATAATTTGATAACATAAATCTGGAGCAGCTAAGCAGGCTGACTAATCACATTGTATGTTAGTTCAGGGTTAATAATCACAACAATGTTGTGATTATTAGAAAAGTAAAAAAAGTCAGTTTCAAAGTTTGGGGAAAGTTGCGGCAGACAGTTATATTCCAGTGGGGATTCTGTATATAACAAACATGTCTGCCATGTGTGAAGTCTACCAGATGAATAGCTGTTGTTACATGAAACAAAAGTTGAGGTATACAGACTCAAAGACTCAAAGTTAGACTTTATCACCTTTGGGAGGAAATTTATAATTATATCTGGGTAATAGCTGATCTATGTGTCTGTCTACAATAAATCCCTAATTATCATGCCTTGTTTTAAAAACCAGAATTATGACTGACATTTCATTGGTGATAAGCATGACAAATTAAATAAATATAGTAAAGAGTAACTCTTTGTCACCTAGTGGGTAAAGGCCCCTTAAAAGTGTTAAGAGTTGTTGATTATAACAAGCACTAAACGTAAGCTCACAGCTGAATTAACCACTGTTATCTGAGGTAACTCTGAGGTAAAGTGGTCACAACTCTTACACTTAATAAATTAAAGTATAAATAAACATCTTTCAACTTTCATAATCACTGTTCCAACTAGTGGATAGGTAAAGCATTGCTACTGGTTTCTACACACCATGCTTAGAGGCATTACAAGATGGAGCTGGGATCTCATCACAACCCAGGACCCAGCTCCAGCTCTGCTACAGTTCTGAATGGACCCTATCAGTTCTAGACTGCTGCATGTCCATTATCTGTGGAATTTCAAATATGAATGATGAAACGTCAGCTATCAGGCCCCTGTTCTCTGGAACCAGCTCCCCGCCTGGGTCCGAGAGGCAGACACAGTGTCAGTGTTTAAG
>JBAJHX010000106.1:344128-362437 GCA_037176925.1 Amniataba percoides
TGTCCTAACAGCATTTTCAAATCATTACCCATTACAAATTTTCAATTTCCCAGGACTCCATTTAGACCTCTAAGTTTTAACTGCTATTGTACTACATGCAATATTTTGAAAGAAAAACACAAAACAAGA
This sequence comes from Amniataba percoides, assembly GCA_037176925.1. Taxonomy (NCBI): domain Eukaryota; kingdom Metazoa; phylum Chordata; class Actinopteri; order Centrarchiformes; family Terapontidae; genus Amniataba; species Amniataba percoides. The sequence continues at coordinate 344,258 of JBAJHX010000106.1, forward strand.
CCAAAAAAAAAAAAAAAAAAAGCTTATAACTGAATCAAAAATATTCCCTCATCAGTTTTTTTGGTGATTGTGGAATCACTGTCTCATATGTAGCTCCAAAGTCTTCCATTGGTGTTCAATGTGGTTAAGACAGCAAAGGCTGGTATTTTCATTCAGATTCACAGATCTCACATTCAGTGAGGTATCAAACATCATTACTTTTTAATATGCTTCTTCATCAGGTTTATTCTTTAGTGTACCACCCGTCTCTCTGTAGACAAAACATTTCTTGGGACAAAAATATAGTCTTACCCCACAAAGAAAAGACATTAGATTGTTCATGGGCAAATAAAAATAACAGTGTTCTTCAGAGAACTTGAGCTACATGACAGAAGGGATAAAAGGCTTATTGTGAAAATGAAACAGCAACATACATATATATAGTACAATTTTAATTTTAAATACAGTACAAATGGCTGTAAATGATAACAGGTACTTATTCAACTTATTATTTGTGTTTGACAATAATTCAGGAACAAAGAAACCAGAGAAGCATGAGAGACTAAAGTCTTAAATTCGATAATCTTAACCTCAACAGCAGATTATTGTTTGGAATGAACTACTTCCCAAAGTACTGTAAATTCCCCACAGAGAAGCCATAGTTCATTTGCTTGTCTTAAGTAGTTATAGCAGAATGCACTGACATAAGGCCATGTCAGTTTTAGGGCAGTCTGGATCACAGCCAACTGTTGAACTTGTCCATTTACCAATATCTAATCTTCATTCACCTGGATTGTATGATCACATACATCTCCAAGAAAACATATGAGGAACACTGGAGCACACATGCAGAGGAAAAGCCCTTAAACTGACAGACAGGTCAATTTAAATGCTTCAACTTTCAGTCAGAATGTAAGCACAGTGAATGGTTTGTAGTTTCCACAAAACCCCAAATGTTAGCAGAAAGCATATGGTCTGGAGAAACAGGATTACCAACAGGTTGTGAAATCATCCTTAATACGGTACGCTGTGTTCTACTATTGAATGCCATATTCTGTATCCTCATGCAGAGGTATCCTGAAGTGGGAAAGGACTCCTCCCTGTACAAAGTACCAATCATACTGTAAAGGGAGACAGATCCAATAATGTTACCATCTTACCACTGAGTTCTCCAGCTGTCTTTGCTGTATTGGGAAACACAATAGCACAGAGAGTAAAAGTGTTGAAGACCAAGCGAAGGCCTGTTCAGTTGTATCATTGACCTTTAACCCTGTAACCTGACGAGACCATCGGCATACTGAAACTGGTCACTGTTTTCATAATGCAGCATATCCAGAGCAACTTCACAGCTTTCCTTGACGACACGTTCTCCATCTCCACGGTACTGCTGCAACACAGCCAGACACTCCTCTTTCCCAATGGAGCCAAGAGCCTCTGCAGCCTCGTGTCGGACCATGGGGTTCTCACCGGAACGCTGGAGAGCAGCGCACAGGGCTGGGACTGCTGCTGGGTGCTGAATCTGACCCAGAACATAGCCGATCTCATGACGGAACAGGGCACTGGAACACTGCAAGCCTGGAGACAAAGATGTTAAAAAGAGATGCATGCAGTGACAAAAGAGCACAAATAGTATAAGTATTACATAACTATGAGCAATATAAGCAGCATCCCACTATAATGACAAAAACTATGATGAAACTTGTCTGTGAAGATTCATCATCCACGTCAACACAACGATGAGACCCATAACTGGGATGGCCTACTAGTTTGCATGTAAACTGATATACTGATAGAGCATGTTACTGATGACAAGACAGACCACAATTTGTTTAAAAAGTAGAAAGAACCTCAGTCATGAAATTATTTAGCCAATTATGGCCAATGACTCAGTGTTTAATGTTTATATTTTACAAAACAAATAACCTTGTAAAATCTACTCTTTTTCTTTAAACTGCTGTACCAAACACTGTACACCAAAACTGAGGTGCATGCCAAAGTATAAATGTTGTACCATCCATGGTCTATACCACTCATCCTGACTTACAGGATCGTGGGTGTGCTGGAGCCCATCACAGTTGTCATTGGGTGAGAGGTGGGGTACACGCTGGACTGTTAAACCCCTCTTAGAGGGGTTAACAGTCCAGCGTGTTTTCTCATTAGCTTGACTAAATGATACTGATGTTACTGATGTGATATAATTTTCATACACTCCCTGTATAGCGTGCAGTGCAAAAAAAAAAAAACCACCCTCCCTTTTTCTAATTTCACAGTGACAGTTTGACAGGCTGATGATATTACTATTATTTCAATTCACTGAAAACTTAATTAAAGTTAAAACAGGGGTGAAAAATACACAGAGAAAACATACAGCTTTAGTGCTATATCCTACCATCGCCCAGTGCCAGCACAGCCTCCTCATTGCCCAGATTACGCAAGGCAAACATGGCACGATAGCGTTCAAAAAGAGGCAGAGTCTCATCCAACAGGACAGAGCGCAGTTCTGACACACTCTTCCTCACTGCTGGAGGGGCCGGGTCCACCGAGCAGTAGGGGTTCTTATCTGTACTTTCAACATCCAACTGCTTCTCTCCTCCACTTTGCAGCCACTCCAACCGATGAACAGCCAACTGACATGTCTCTGCAACCTGCAGGGAGACAGGTGGTCAAAGACATCAGTTACATACTAATGGACAAGTTTTGTTTCCATGTTTCACCAAACTGGTTCAGCATGCTTGACCATAATGCTTGGTGAAGCATTTCTAGAAGGTTGGATCTTTTTGTGACATGTCTTGCAAAACGTGAAGAAACTTTGCTTCACTGTAACCTATTGCTGTGGTAACCCTAACCCACTTTATTTTTGTCAAAATTAGCTTAAAAATTAACTTCCAAATCTCCAAAAAGGAAATATTTAAAGATTACAAAAACAGAAATTTGTTAAGATTCTGGGCATAAAAAGCTGTAAAAAAAGTCATATATCCAGGATAACATTAGTTAATTAGCTTCAGAAAACCAAACAAAAGTTGGTCAACCACCGTTTTCTAATTTTAGGTAAGAAGGCGTAGATATAAAACTGAATCCTGACACGAACTTGGCAGCATGTGACAGTCACAAACATTGACAGGTTTACTGGCAGCAGAGCAGCATTTTACAGACTATGAGCAAACCTTAAAAGGACAAATACAAAAAAATTAAACCTAGTCCGGGCTCAAAATGCAGCTAGTCACTATAGTGAGACCCCAGCAAGAGGTGAAACACCATTATAGCCCTGAAAACCTGAGGTTAAACCTGAAGTTATCTCACTAATCTGAAATTCATAGTACAGTCTGTTAATTTGGAGTATAAAGAGTGAATAAACTTATAAAACAGACTGCATGAGGTGATGACGGGATGTGAATGGGGAGGTTTTGTGAGTTAGGCCTATCATTGGCTTTCAGCGATTTGTTGAAGTGAAATGAAGTGATGAGAGGCTAAAATTATTAGTGTGCTTCCTGACTGCTAGTGTCTGAAATACTCAAGGCAAAGATGCTTTCTTCAATGAAAGAGCACCACTCTCAGTGTTAAGCTCTATCCTGTTTTGCTGCATATATCTGCATCAAATGGTTTCAAGGAACGCCAATACAGCAGACATAAAATTAAAATGGTATCTCTTTAAGAACTCAGCAAAAAACACCAGCCCAGATATGAAAGCTGCAATAGGAATCTGACATGGTGTTCTGGACATCTGTTGGCATGTTTACAAGTGTTCCTACCTCTATGACAGGATCCTGACTATACTCTTTCAGTAGGTCCAGAACCAGAGGATCACCAATTGCTCCCAGAGCCTCCCCTTATAGACAGACATAAAGTGAAAGACAGTTACACACAGATCTAACACTGTGGCTTCAAGTTCTTACACAGTATTTGTGTGTTGTGTATTACTGAGGATTAAACAAATAATGCGCTGTACTTAGGTCAGGAAAGTAATGTGTACATTTGAGTGTATGGGTGGGACCTGCTTTCCTGTCAGAACATACACCTATGTATAGTTGTTTCTTCTATACTGTAAGGCTTAAACTCCAGGACTTGAGTGCTGGGATTTCCCGTTGAGGGTGAATGAACAGTCTAACAGCAATAACTAGCTCATGTCAAATTAGTTGGGGGTTCTCACCTGCAGTAGTGATGTTAGCCATGTTTCCACCCCAGCAACTTTCCCCAGAAACTAGGAACCTTTGGAAAAGCTAGGTGCAGTCCCACCACAGGGACCAGGGCTATGATTTTACCTCCCAAAAAGTCTGTGTTTGTAGTTGTAAATAGCAGCAAATTTCCGAAGAAGAGGAACTTTTTTGGTGGGCCTTACAGTACTGAACATTTCTTACTAGTTCCTTTCCATTCCTAGCAATCAATTTAAGTCAACTAAAAACAAACTAGAAATGATGTAGAATCATGGTATTAGTAAGGTAGGAGTTGGCTAAATCAATCATGCAAAATAATGAATCCCTGCAGTTACCAGCCCTCCTTGGTAGAGAGCTTTTTATCTATTCCATAAATATTGGGACATCGACACAATTCTCATCTTTTGGACTCTATACACCACCACAATGGATCTGAAATTAAACAAACAAGATGTGCTTTAACTGCAGACTTTCAGCTTTAATTTCAGGGTATTTACATCTAAACCAGGTGAACGGTGTAGGAATCAGTTTCTATATGCGCCTCCTTCTTTTTAAAAGAGACCAAAAGTAATGGGACACTTGACTCAACAGCTGTCCCTCGGCTAGGCTAATCCCTCGTTATTTCATCATCAATTAAGCAGGTAAAAGATCTGGAGTTGCAGGTGAGCATTTGCATTAAGAATCTGTTGCTGTCAACTCTCAATATGAGATCCAAAAAGCTGTCACTATCAGTGAACCAAGCTATCATTAGGCTGAAAAATCAATACAAACCCATCAGAGAGGTAGCAAAAACATTAGGTGTGGCCAAATAAACTTTTACTTTTGGTCCTGCAACCTTGTGCTTTTTTATAACATTGTATTTAAAAGAGAGCCAACTCTTTCCACCCTCACACTGTATGTGTACATGTTTACCTGCTTCATGTCTGACCATCGGTTCCTGCTGTGTATCTTTGAGTACAGCAGTCAAAGTGGGTATGGCCCGTCTGTCTTGCATCTGTCCCAAGCAGTAAGCCAGCTCGTGCTTCAGCAGGGCAGACTCATCAGTGAAGGCCTTACTGATCCATTCTATAGCTTCAGCACCTGACGGACAGCTTAAATCAGGTCATACGATACACGTACAAATCAAATACAAGTTTGTATGTTGGATATGACTACATGACACATCAACAGGCCAAAAGTTCAATGACAAAAACTGTTAACTGCGTGTAAAAGACAGAAAGATAAAACAAATGCTACTTCTGTCCATGTTGCCTTAAGTAAAACGTCTCATCCTCCAAGTTAGAACTACAGACAGCTTACCACTGATTTGTAGACCAGACAAGAATGGAAATAATGTTCATCCTTTGATGTCAAATGTCTTCACATGAGTTAAAGTTTACTTAATAAGTAAGAGGTTATCGTGAAATTAAATAATACAGTAATTGTATAGGCTCTGCAGCAACACCTGAGGCTAAAGCTGTTGTGCACCTCCTAACTGATAAGTCTACATAGGTCACTTAGTAGTGGAAAGAAAAGTACAGTAAAATTAAATAAACCTTAAATTACAGTTAATTGAATTACGAAAAAAAATATTTATATTATCATATTGAAGTTTTTGCCCTAAGATAATCATATTAATCAGACATAAATCCTAATACCTTTGTCACATAGGACTGTTTTCAATATATGGCACATGATTCAATATCAGTCTCTTCAGGCCTTACAGAGTTACAACAACTCATCCCATGTTTTGGGCAAATGTGCCTTGCACTTAAGACATTGGTCCATTAACTTTTTTTAAACTATTTGTTGTTGATACAATTTATCATTTAAAAAAAAAACAAGCATTTTTCATGCATATGCTGATGTTTTACCTCCAAGGTTCTTCAGGGTGAATAAAGCTCTGAACCTCTGGGTCAGGTCCACTCTTGGGTCCACCAGCACCTGTCCTACTGCAGACACCTGCTCGACACAGGCCATGGTGCTACACAGGAAAATGACAGATGTGACAAGTTCATGCCTTTACTCATCTTCTTAATCATTATAGTACACATTTTAAACCAATGGTCAGACAAAAGTCATTCAGTGATATCAACTTGGCCACTAAAGCAGTATGATAATTAATGATGATTAGTTGTCTACAGCCTGTCAGTTTACCCTGGCCAATCAGGACTAGTTAAGAAGTTGAGGCCTATCTCAAATGCCAACTGCACACCACAGGATAAAGATACAGAAAAAAACGACAACACATATTGATAGATTACCCACTGAAGAGTGATTTCCATTATAGTTTTGTTTTACATGTTTTTGGCCCATTCCCAAAAAGACAGGCTGTGAGCGTAGCTTCTTCTGTGTTGACAAAAGGCTGATCTTTATGTTTCAAATGCACTTAGAGGCCATAAGACAGATTTGGGCACAAAATGTAATGGCTCCTGAGAGCTAAGAGCTAATTAAATTTAGTAGAAAGAGTCTGCATTGTATTATTTTTAAAAATTGTTTGCTTGTCAACAAATCATAAAGTGGATTTAGTGGCCTTAATACGGATCTTTACCCTATTAGACACCCAGACTTCAATATTCATGATTTTACTTACAGCTTGCTAAAATATCAAATTAAAACCATTGACAAGTTTTTAAATAAAAATACATAAAGTCATTAAAGTTTTGAGTGTTCATCTCCTTAATCATATTCTACTACAAGTTCTTACTTAATAATTGCGTCTCTCTCAATGAACATGCACGTGTTATATTTAAAATAAGGTTTGAGCTCCTGCTCACATAACTGCACACTCAGCCATGTGTCGCACAGGCTGGCTGGACTGAAGCTAAGCGTTAGCCCTCTGAGGTAAACCGTCACGTAACTGTAGCTTAACATTCCTCAAACCCATGCAGTGACAATTGATGAATACAAGCACATAACGGTCAAATGAACAAAACTTCACGTAAAAACGCACTAACCTTCAGGATTCACGAACTTTGTCGCACGCAGCTCTGACAACGGCCACACAGCCACAGCTGTTACCGCACGCGCTGAGCCCGGCAACTTCCGCTGACGACACAACCCAGTAAACAGTGACGTCAAGATGTCTTCTTCTCTTCCTTTTTCTGCTGTTGCTGCTGCTCTTCTTGCTAGTTGGCGAGTGAGAACCAGTGTTTAAGGCGCATTACTGCCCTCTACTGTGCTGGAAAAAACCTTCTCTTTATTAAGACAGTTTATTTGAAAAGCTCACACGAGGCTTTCTCAGCGCTATTTACATTCTTATCATTCATTAACACAACTCCAATGCACAACATTCCTCTAATGTTATGGTTAATAACTGAAAAAAAAGTTTAAAAGTTTATATAAAATGAAAAGGCTCTTAATTCAGGATCTTTAGCCATCTCTGGGATCAACACTGTTAAAATCATACATTTATCACTCAGAATCACTCATTGCTGGACCGTTGGCTGTCCTCAAACCCCTCTCTGGCCAGCTGTCAGAGTCTCATCCAGATGTGGAGCTTGATCATCGTACTCCAGGAAGTGTCTTAGGCTTAGTCTTCCCTCACCACCCTCCCGTTAGTCTGCATGTCATCATGTCACTCGTTGAGTGAACGCTGTGCCTGCCTCTCATGTGTCTGTGTGGCCTGCCCTCTTCCAGGTCACACTGATGTAGATGAGCTGCTGAGGATTAGGTCCTCAGTTCGTATCTGGCATTGTCTGAAGTTCCCTGGCATCCTCCTGGATGTACCCTTTTCACTTTGGTCTACAGTCTATATCTCTGTCATACATCATAGAGATACCTCCTCACTTGATCTTCTTGATGGTAATAACCTATGGTGGTTGTGAATGGAATCCTACTGTTTTGTTTGTGACAATGGCATTAGTGCACCAAATTAGTAAACAAATGCTAAAACACAGTTTCAAACTTGTGAAAACTTTGTTCTATTTTTAAACATATAAAAAAGGGAGATTTCACTGTTGTTGTTTTTTTACTTGAACACAATCAGCAAGGTCTGGATGAAAAAACACTTTACCTAAACTGGTCAAATCTGCACAAGACTATCGGGTACATATAGTGATCTACAGTCTAAAATTGATTGACAGTTTCACAATTTCAGTCACATTTCCATTAATGTTGATGCTTAGTTTAAGTTCAAGCTTAAAAATGGTTGCCATGTTGGCATCTTAGTTAACAGTTCAGTTGTTGTCACTTAATTCAGATGATTGCCAGAAAGAGAGAGATTTAACGCTTAAGGAAAATTTTTAAAATGATAAAAACTATGAGAATAATGCAGAGTATAAGTTCCCTTAATCATTCTTGGGGCTCAAAAACTGTAACTCTTATAACTGTTTTTATATTTATTTTATGTTGAGGGACAAGAGAACCTGCTGAACATGGAGATGTAGATTTTCTTTAGGTGGCATCAAAAATGTGACAATTTCAGTAAGTTAAAAATGAACACTCTCTGCTTTCATCCAGAAATGTAAGGCCTCAGTTAGCAGGGCAGTTGGTTAATGCTTCTGTCATTCTAAGGCTCATGGAGCCAAAAAAGGAAGCAGATTGACACTGCTCCCAAAGTAATGTGTCTGCGATTGAAACAAATTTCTGTACATGTACAGCATCAGGATTGCCTGTGAGAGGTAATTTTATGTCTTTATGTTATTTCATGTCTTTATTATTTCTTCACAGTTCATTTATTTTACGTTATAGTTATTCTGTTACTTTTTGACATGTTTCGTCAATCCCTCAGTTATACGTGCATAAATCTGCTCTTTCCTGTTGCTACCGTGTGCGCTGATGCTTTTGAAATAAAGATGTTTAAGTAAACTCAGCGAACAGGCAGCAGTGTCTGTACAGCAGTTCAACACATGACCTCCAGGGGCGCTGTAGACAAACAGGCGGCTTTGTCCTGGCGCTGTTTCTACTAGTACTTCCGGTGTATCTATTCGGGGCAACGCGAGTGTTTTTTTGTCGTATTTAGAAAGCATATAGTGAACCACAACAAGAATAAACTGGTTTCTGGACTACCTGTTAAGCTTCAGCGCATTCGCTGCACCTGAAGCCAAACATGGACATCCCCAATCCGCCGGACGGTGAGTTATACGCGGCAGTAGCGGATGGTGTTCATTGAACGTTAGCTAGCACCCATGCTCCCTGAAGCTACAACACCTTGTCCAAGTTAAAGATATTGTGCTTCCAGTTTAGTTTTCAAAATGTACCAATATAAAACTGTTGATAAGTTAGGTGTGAAGTTGGAGTTGATCAAGTTGTCAGAAATCGGGCAAATTAATTATTTACGACACCATGTCAGTGTTGTGTAACGTTCAAAAGACCTACTGTTTTGATCCATTATTTCTTTTTACACACACAAACACACACACGCACACACATTGCTCCGAAACAGACTTATGATCCACATACATGGAGTGGTTGTGTAGAGATGTCCACATGGAGTCAGTATTGCCCTTCTCCATACATGTGTACACTCTCAAGCCAAGTCTGGCCAAGGACTGAAATACTACAGCTCCAAAATGTAGTTCTAAAGTTAGGTAACTCGTCAAGTCTGCCTTTAATTAAAAGAAGGTGGTTCCATGAAAATCCTTAGATGTCTAAACACAGTTGATTATGTGTGCCTTTAGCAGGACCTGGGGTGTTCACACAATATTTAGTTTTCTTTCAGATGGGTGCAAGAAGTAAGTGTTGTTCAACAACCTCAACCAGCAACCTTTTAAAAAGATCACTGGATTTTTATTTTTCATAAAAACTGCTTTGTTTTCTGACCTTAGTATAATGACAATAAAAATACATTTTCTCAAAGTGTCGCAAAGCATGAGTACGTTCTATCATTTGTCAAGACTTTTAGACAAATCACAATTTCTATCAGTCTTAACTGATATTCTTTCTCCTCTTCTTCCTGGTGCAGATCAAGAACTGCGGAATGTCATTGACAAGCTGGCCCAGTTTGTCGCTCGGAATGGGCCAGAGTTTGAAAAGATGACCATGGAGAAACAGAAGGACAACCCCAAGTTTTCCTTCCTCTTTGGTGGAGAGTACTTCAGCTACTACAAGTGCAAGCTTGCTATGGAGCAACAGCAGCGTATGTAGTTAAAGCGACAGTCCAACACAAAACAGCAGAATTTTCATATAGATATTTGTATGTACACATGCAACAGGTTCAACTTGTATTTAGGGGTTTTGCCAGATAGAGGCCTTGGTGTACCCATTTGCTGAAAGTCTCTATTATTTCCGGTTTCTGTAGAAAGGGTTCATTACATTCTCCAACATTATATTAACGCTGCAGAATAAATACTATGCTTGAAAGGGGTTTTTCCTTTGCGCTTAAAGGCAACTAAAGTCTGCCTTAATAGCAGCTCTGTCAGGCAAATACTGTACTTGCTCTCACTTACCTACCTCTCTCTGCTCATTTTCAGCACATGGTAACTCCTAACATCTGATACCATGTCAGCTGTGTTGTACAGCTGAACAATATAGGAACAGTACAAAACAACCACAAGCTGCCTCATCTTCTAGGCCGTGTTCTGTTACTCACAGTTGGCACCCGACTTAATCTTGTATAACCTATTGTATACCACGGTATCTAGCCCTTAACAAGAATCTTGTTACTCAAATAGATAGCATAGATAGAGTTGTTAAATGTAGCTTAAATGTTGGTCCAGGTTACATCTTCTTACATAGATGAAAATTGTGGTGGCATGCAAACTTGATCTTATTGTCATAGCTTTTTTTTTGGCTTTTTTTTTTCATGAAAAATGCCTTGTTAAGAAGTCCAGCTATGACTTAGTTACTTACTTATTGACTGATAGGAGTGGTGGCAAGAAGTCCAGAAATAAGACCCAAATTGTAATAGGCTGTAATTTTTCAACAGTAGATAAGCACTTTATTTTGTCACTTGCATCACTGTATACTCCTCATCCTATGCACCTAATGAGATGTGTTGTATGTATGGTAGATACAAGCAGCTAGAGCTGAATGTATTGGTGCAATGGTGTTTCTATCTCTACTCTAGAGGCCTGTCATATGCAAAATACACAAACAGTTGTGAAACGTCAGTCAGATCTTCGCTACAACTTTTTTTCACTAAAATAAATGTTTGTGAAGTCACTGTCTGTTGCTGAATGATGCAACACAGTGAAGATTGAGCCGCTGGCCCACTTTAAATACCATTGCATCTGCAGTATTACGACCTGTGTCAGTGTTGACTTTACCAGAAAGGTCACAGATGGTGCACAGTTAGCCATTTGAAACCATAGTAAGATTTAAAAGAGAGTGGACATTGGAAAATTTGAATGAGTACAATTTCCAGCTCCCTTCCCCTCTATTTGCAATGTGCCGCGGCCCCCACCCCCCAGCTTTGCTTTTCGTTCATTGCTCTTCTTCTGTTTACTTATCTTTCATATAAACTGTTGTTGTCTTGCTGTTTAGTCATTCACTGTTGTTTATCCCTCATTATGTCCACTCCAAGTTAGCATAGGTGTGATGGAGCGGGGCCTGTGCAGCAGCAGCAATTGAAGGTCGGTTTTGATTCAGTAGAGATGTGTAGTGTAGAGATTTCTTGTCTAATGAGCTTCGAGGCAGCAGGTGGAGGCAGAGGAGTCTGATTTTATTACCGATTATCTGTTTCATGCACTACTGTCAGAACATAGTGACAGTTGAGCAAATGTGACTAAAAGTAATTTTTAAAGGTATGTGGTTTTACTTTAACAAGGCTTTTGTTGGTACAGACTGATGAGGTGTACTGCTTTTTCTGGTCTCTGTCAGTGAGTTCAGTCATTTAAATGGTATCAATAAGGGGAGGAAAAGAATATTTTCTCTGGTAGTTGTCATTCACATATTTATACAGTTCATGACCTGATCCAGTTAAAAGCCACTGCAGTATATAGATAATGGCAACATAAGCTGTGAATCCTTTTTGGCAATCTGGACATGTTGTTAATCACATATTATTATATAATATTATAGATAAATGAAAGTGATGTAGACATTTTTACCAATCACGTACACTTGTTGTTGTTGTTGTTGTTTTATATCATGTTTTAAAGTTTAACGTGACGTTTAAAACTGGAAACCCTCATATTATAGAACTTGTGTAAGTGCAATACAGATTCATCGCTTTTGTTTGCTAATTTGTTGGTTGAGCCATGTAGATGTATTTTCCAATCCACTTCAAGTCAGCATGCAAAGTGCTGTGCATATATCATTACGCCAACCATGTCAATGTCTTCATCGACAAGTAAACCAAATATCTTGCACTTATGGCACTGTGAACAAGACCATGTATATCAGATGACTTGGAGGTTGAATCTGAACAGAGTAGGTACTGTACTGTCTCTGCCAGTCCTTACAAGCTGTAAAAGGATGAAATAGGAGTTTACCACAGCATCTCTACCTCCTGCTTCTTTTTGATTATCATCTGATAGATGTTCAACCTCCTCTTGTGCTGCCTTTCTCCATTTAGGTGGCCACTGCTGGCATGCCTCTTAAATGGAGTGCAAGCAAATGCCAAAAAACATGCACCAGGCCTTGTCCTGGATATTGATGCTCCAAGGATAAAAACAGAAATTGATCAGTTATTATACATATTAGGACCAGGGACATGAAAATGTGAGAAGATGGAAAATGTTCAAAATGCAATATGGAAGAGTGTATTTACTGTGCTTGCAGGTTTCCATTCTACAGGGCTTAAAGGATCTCCAGCGTTTGACTATGATTCAGAACCCCCCCCCACAAATAACCCCACAAAAAACTTGCCAGGCCTCTCCCTCAAACTGCCAACTGTCCAATCCTACATTAACAACCGTAACTATGGGTACACATAGTGGCTGAGATCTTGCAGCAGCTGATGTTGCGTTCAAGACAACTTGTGGAGAAAACAGGTCGAAATTACACATATATGCATCTTTGAAAATAAGCATAAATTGCTTATTGCAGTGTTCAGCAAATAGTGACACTATGCCATACTTTGTTTTTCTCTGCTGGGTTAAACTTTAGCGTGATTGTTATCTTCGAGTGGTCTTGAACGCAGCATCCAAGCCGACGGTTGTTTCACGAAAATCAGATAAAAAAATGGAGAGTAAATTCATGAAGCCAGGTGAAGACATCCTAATAGACAACACACGTAAAAACATATGGTGCTGCTGTTGTACTGACTTGTAGTTTAGAAATTGCATTTGCTTTTCTATTTTGTATTTCCTATAACCTAAGAATTACAATATTATCTACAGTTTACTGTTGCTCTGTAACTGATTACTTACAGAGTTTTTGTATAAATTGCCCTTTACTGAATTAAATGGTTGCTAAATGAATAATTCAAATTAATTAGCCTGACTGAGTTTCGCGTGTCCTTATAACATTATTACCTTTAAACTGTAGGCCATCTTGTACCCTGCCAAGCATAATGCTAAAAAGCTGTTTGCCAAATTGCCTATAGTGTGTATGCGTCGGATCCACTGCACCCCCACTACCTGAAAAAAAGAGTTCAGGCTCAGGATTTTTTTTTTTACTTTAAGCCCTGATTCTGTGATGCACCTGATTTGAAGGAAAGGAACAAATATTCTGTTATCATATATTATTTATTTATTTTGTAATCTAAGTAATCCAACTATGTGTTATGTATTTACTCACAGTTTAGACACAGACTGTTGATGCAACTCGATAGAGTTTTTCTTTAAAGTATCTACACTTGGGTTTTTGCCAGATGATTAATAGTCGATTAATAATAGCACAGTGTTGTGCTGGGTTGCATGGAGTTTGTCTGACAGTCATGTAACACTGAAATGCATTAAAGTTTGTTTTTCTCCACTTAGATCCCTCTACCCACGATGGGGAGGAGTATAAATCTGAAGGTATTTATTTGGAACCAGAATTATCAGACAAATTCAAAGTTCCAGTTTGACTTTTTTGTCACATTTTGCTGGACATTATCACACCTGTGCTTTTTGGTTTGTTCTCAGTTGCATTTTTCATCTTAGTATGTTTTTCTTTTTAAATTTGTGATGTGTTCTTTTTTAAAGCTTGACTGAAGATAATCTCAGTGGTGCACATCTAAATGTGCATAAATTTAGAGCTGTCAGGTTTGCAGACAGAAAAGGAACCTGGTGACATGTCTTCGAACAAAGCCTTGTTTAACCTTTTGTCTCTAGTATGCCTCTTCTCAGGATCCAGGGTAGCTGTAGTGTAAGAGTGATATGATTTCACCAAAAATGCAAACATTGGGACAGACATTGGGACAGCAGTATGTCAATAACTGTCTCATTTCTAGGCATTGTGTTTGAATTAAGTTTTGCTCTTGCACATGTCTATCTTGATTTGGATGTTCAGTGAATTCTGGCTACTCTCTTGGTTATTTGGAGAGCTCATGAATATGATATACAGCCCCTGTAATATTGTATATCAGTTGAGAAAAATATCATAGACTCACTGTCGAGTAGCTCTAAGGCACGTATGTTACAATAATAGAAATAATGATGACAATAATTGCGGACCAAAGGTATTAATACAATACTGTTGACATGAATGAAATATGAGGTGAAGACAAAATGATATACAAGACCAGTAAGTATAGAAAAACTTTGCATACTGTAGATGTTTTAAGTCCCACCCAAGTCAGCTGGAATGAACAGTTTCTGTTGCTTCTGCCATGGGTTAGGGTTAGTCATTAATATGGAAGCTTAAAATCTACATTCATTTCAGATTTGTGGAGCGGGAGTATATTAAGACTGTAGTGGAGCTTTATTCAGAACTTGCATACACTGAGCTTAATGAACTACATTGAATAAGGGATTAGTAATTGAAAGGTGGTATGTGGCTGGGACAATTAACGATTCCTCAATCAGCTGAATAGACAGTTTGACGTTAAAATAAAATAAAATAATTTTATTAGTTATAAGATATTTTCAATTTTCCCATATTTCTTAATGGATATATTTAAATGTTATTTCATTTGTGCAACCTGGCTGTAGTTCTGTGCAAACCATGGTCCTTTTGCCATGATTTTTTTTTCTTGAGATGCCGACATGCTTTCTTTCAGTAGCTGATAATTCTGCTGTAGTTAGGGTGAAGAATGACACTAGGTTTTGTTAATGTTGGTTGCATGTTTTTAGATTTCATTCACTATTCTGATTTGTTTCTGGAATGTTTCATCTGCTTGCTTTATGTAAGCTATTGCATCTTATTTGGTCTTTATGTCACTTTAATCGACATAGATTTGTGTAAACAAATGAAATACAACATCAACCCACCCAGAACCCAGAGCTTTATCAAACCTTCAGACACAATTTAAGATTCCCTGTTTTCCTGCTTGTGTTTTTGCAGAAATGTACAACCCAGGCAGCAAAGATATGGTTGATATCCCTCCTCCACCAATGTCGATGATTGCACCGCCTCCTATTCCTCCACCTGCTGCGGCCTGCATTGATGAGCTTATCCAACAGAGCCAGTGGAATCTGCAACAGCAGGAGCAACATCTGCACACACTGAGACAGGTGCAGAGCAGGAAAGAACATCCTCTCCTGAGGGATGATTTATTTCTAATTTAACTTTACTTTTTATGTTTCTAAAGACGAGTGCTCAACAGATGTGCATCAGATGTTTTGTTCACAACCAACTTTTCTTTACTTCTACAATTTGCTTTCCTTTCTGTAATCTCCTGCCACACTGGTGAGAACAGGGACATGCTGAAGAGGATTAGTTTAATCATTTTCTTTTCATTTTTTTCTCTGCTTTTCTCATTGTAGGAACAAGTGACAGCAGCCATAGCTCTGGCTATGGAGCAGCAGACCCAAAAACTGTTGCTGGAAACTCAGTTGGACATCACTGAGTTTGACAACCTGCTGCAGCCTATCATAGACACATGCACCAAAGATGCCATCTCTGTAAGCGCACAGTGATGGAGATTTTTGTAGGGATACTTATGTATGTAGATTCCTAGAATAAATTAAGAAAAAAAACTTTATTTCTCACTGTTTTTATCTTCCATTCAGGCCGGCAAGAACTGGATGTTCAACAATGCCAAAACTCCACAGCACTGTGAACTCATGACATCTCATCTTCGCAACCGCATCACTGCTGATGGAGCTCATTTTGAGCTCCGCCTACATCTCATCTATTTAACCAATGATGTCCTCCATCACTGGTATATATACCTCTATGATTTGTGTATTTTCATTCGCTCTGTTTTTTATCACTGTAAACTGAAGCACTTGGGTTTTGGACTAGCATTTGTGGTATTGTCTTTTATTATTTCTTGACATTTTTTCGACTAAATGATCAATTGATTAGTTAAAAACACAACAGAGACACTGGCCAATACTGAGAATATCCATTGCTTGCCACAACCAGCAAGATATCTTTATGGATTATTTGTATCATGATACATTTTGAACAAAGAAGTTTGTGTGTGCATTAAAATTTGATTTACAGAAAAGAGCTTCATTTATATTTCTTTTGGAATGTGTGTTTTTATGTTCCCACCCAGCCAGCGGAAGCAGCAGAAGGATTTGTTGGCAGCCCTGCAGAAAGTCGTGGTTCCAATCTACTGCACCAGTTTTCTGGCTGTAGAGGAAGAAAAGCAGCAGAAAATCACCAGGGTAAACATCTGCTAATATACACATGCATACATACACACTGTAGATCAGACTGGTGTGGTTTTGGTTTGAAGTTGCTAATTGGGCAGGAGTTTGTGTCCATAGCTTGTGTGTAATTATCTTGTTAAATGCACTGGCTGGAATACTGAGGGGTTAATGAAGGTTCCTCAGCACTTTGTGAATGCTCTTCCTCCTGTTTGTTGAATTGGAAAGCTAGAAATAACCTGTACCTATTGTTGATTTAAATTGTTATCCCTTATTCATAATTTATGTCTTATTTTTATTTATTATCTCCAACTAACCCCTTCCCAGTTGTTACAGCTTTGGGAGAAGAATGCGTACTTCGATGAGGAGACTATTCAACAACTCCAGAATCCAGCACTGGGCCTTGGCCAGTACCAAGTGAGTAGTATTCGGTTTAAGGCTCTACTTTGCTACCTGCACAAAACACTTTTTGAAATGTTTTTCCAATTGTTTGTCTCTTCACTGGTTTAGTAATGTCTTATAGGTGGACTAATAGGTGTCTGCATCAAGATTGACATGAGATTAAAAAAGACAGCAAAAAAATGTGGAAATCATGGCCACTTATGTGTGTACTTGGAGATTTTGTTAGCTTTTCTGTTGTCTGTTTTAGGTAAACCTTATATTGTTTTCATTCACCCATAACGCTGTGACAATTTAAGATTTTGCGAACCCTTATTTCCTTTCTCAGGCATCTTTAATAACCGAGTATGCTGCGGTGGTGCAGCCAATCCAGCTGGCTTTCCAACAGCAGATCCAGGCTTTGAAGAGCCAGCATGAAGAGTTTGTTGCCAGTCTGAAGCAGCAGCAGCAGCAGCAGCAACAGCAGCAGCCGCCTACCCCTGTAGCACAACTAACTACCCCCGCTGAGCCTGAAAAGGCCCCAACCATGACCACGCAAGCTGGTGAGAAGACGTGATATATTCTTTTCATGACAACAAAATCAAAATGTTCAGGTTCTTTACACCACTACAATGCAGCCACATTCTTGTTTGATTTTAAACTTAAAAATCCATATCACAGTTGCATATGACAGAGTTCATTTTACTCAACAGCTTTGGAAAGTTTTCATCGAGTCCTGGCAAGTACGTATTTGTGTATAATTTGATGTGTTGTGCTATGTGTTGTGTCAAGGCGATGTGAAACCTCCCATGTCGGGTCCTCCTCCAGGGGAGTTTGATGGTGTTTCATCCAGATCACAGGATCCCAGCAACCCCAGTGGACCCTCAGATATCCCCTCTAACAAGCCTGCGTGGTATGATCCTCAACACTTGGGCCCCTGGAATCCTAACCAGCCGGTAAACCGTTGTCTTAGTCTGCTGCTGATGTTTGCCGAAAGCTGTCTTGTCCCTGTGTTCTAGTGTTAGATCAAATTGCTTTCTTTCCTAACCCTGCCACCTGCATTTATAGCAGGCTCCAATTCTCCTGAGGTTGGCTCAGTCCTGCCTTATGGACACCTCTAATAC
>JBAJHX010000106.1:362537-383948 GCA_037176925.1 Amniataba percoides
CCCTGCCACCTGCATTTATAGCAGGCTCCAATTCTCCTGAGGTTGGCTCAGTCCTGCCTTATGGACACCTCTAATACAAATGAAACACATTTGCTTAAGGTTAAGAATTAACCTACAGCACATGTTCATTCCAGTTGAAATTGCAGCTTTTTGAATTTGTCACGTGCTCGCGGCTTACGCTTTTTTCATTCTATGCATTGCCAATATTTTTTATGGTTATTCTGCATTATTATTAATGCTTTTCTTCATTGCATCTTACCCGTGATTCCAGTAAAAATATTACTATATCATTCAAGGTCTCTGCCTTTCATGGGGTTGTGAGAATGGCAGCAGAGCAAGGCCCCAGATGCAGACAGACAAGGCACAAAGATGCTTTCAGTGGTTTATTTATAGAGAAGGTAGGTAGGGAGATGGGCAGGAATGGATATAGATTCAAGGTACAGATTCTGGTCACAGATACTATAATGCAAACCTTAAGGAAAGAAACCAACATTACAATTAAGATGAACTCACAAGGGAGCATAGTTGTAGTCATTGTAGTGGGTTATTGATGAGGAAATAAGATGCATGGGGGGTAGTTGGTCAGGGAAAGGAACAACTACAACTGCCCAACAGCAACCTGGTTCTGCCCTCTACTGATGGATCTTGCCAAGCCTTCAGAATCCCCCACTTTGTGGGTCAGTGCAGTGTATGTGTGACCTCAGGCATAAGACAACTTTCATGCTCTTTCTGACTCTTTTCCAGCCTCCTTTTGACCCAAACCAGCCCCCACCTCCTTGCCCTCCCTGGAACAGTCATGAGGGGATGTGGAATGACCAGAGAGACCCAGGGAACTGGAGCGGAGGTCCACCCAGAGAAGGAGGCCCCTGGAGTGGTCCAGGTGGGTCTGACCCAGGCCCTCCATCTTGGAACTCATATGAACAGCAGCCGCCATGGGGGAACCAGCCTGAGCAGCCTCCTTGGGGCCAGAGGGAGCCCCCATTTCCTCCACGCATGCAGGTATGTGGCAGGAGGATAATGTACTTTGGCTTGCTTAGCTCTGGTTTCTATCACTAGTTCTTGCTGTATGTCATTGTATACTCTAGATTTACTATTTGTTATAACAGTATGTCCATGTCTAAGTTTGACTTTCAACTTATTTTTGTTTTACATGATTTTGCTGTAAATGAATGACTGACTGTATGGTTTAAAATGCATTTTCACAGAGACCTCCCCATTTCAGAGGGCCCTTCCCACCCCACCAGCAGCCACCTCCCTTCAACCAGCCCCCCCCACCACCACACAGTTTCGGACGCTTCCCGCCACGCTTTATGCAGGATGACTTTCCTCCCAGACACCACTACGATAGGCCGCCATACACCCCACATCGTTTTGACTATCCTCAAGGGGATTTTCCAGGAGGTGTGAAGTGATTAATCAGTAACTTGCTCCTGTAATTGTAATTGTTTATTTTACTTACGTATTTTAACACATTTGTGTTTGACAGAGATTCCAGGGCCTCCCCCCCATCATCATCCCAATCAGAGGCTCCCTCCCCCAGGGATGGGGGCTGATCATCCACCGTGGGGTGGAGGCCAGCACCCAGATTTTGGCCCACCCCCACATGGCTTCAATGGCCATTCACCCCACATGCGTCATCGGCAACATCCGGTCCAGGATGACCCCAGCCTGGTGCCTAATGTACCGTACTTTGATTTGCCAGCTGGTCTCATGGCTCCGCTGGTCAAAGTGAGTCACCTGCTTCTGATTTTAGGACATTAATACTACCGAAGGAAAGAACAGCAGAAAAGTCTGATGTAAAGCTGCCATTGGCTTAGAGAATGGTTTTGAGATATGATCAAGACTGTGGAAGTAGTTTTCTTAAACATTTTTGCCAAATAGAATTTGATCATGGAAAAGGCCAATCCAACTGTGCCACAGCGCTGGAGTTAAAAAAATGGAAAAAAATTATTCCACTGATGTGGATTTTCAGGCCAGATGGGGGACCTAGACTGGGTCAGGTCTGGCTCGAGCCTCATCACCTTACTCTTTAAGTTTTTCTTCACAAAGTGTCTAACTGTTTAGTTCTTTGGAGAGAAATAGAGGAGTCAAATAGGCACTGGAGTCCAGCAAAGTTGAGTCCAGAGAGCTTTATTCTTCAATACAGAGCATAAAGCATGAGCTGTCCTGCAGAACAACTGAGTTGCAATAGCCTGAGCATCAGTTTTTATGTTGCAAAGTGTAGGTGTGTTTAGGCTTAAGGGCATGTCTCCATGCCCCTTTTTTCACTTATCTTGGATATAACAGGTGTGGTTTTAATGGTGTGTAAAATTTTTGGTGTGGTTTCTAATGGTGTCTTATCATGTCAGGTTAACAAAGGGTATATCAAGTCAAACACAATAAGGCCTAGTAAATAGCAGCCTTTATAAATGCACACAAACAAACGGGGCATGAATTTGACACCATCCCACTGCCAGCATAGCTTTAGAATTGACTCTTGGGGCACTGTTGGGGCACAGTCACTCCAGCATGTCTATGATCCTTCTTGTACTCTATGTTGCCCAGCTTGAGGACTGTGATTATAAACCTCTGGACCCTAAAGACATCCGGCTGCCCCCTCCAATGCCCCCTAGTGACCGACTGCTAGCTGCCGTTGAAGCTTTCTATAGCCCTCCATCCCATGATCGACCTAGGAACAGGTAAACGCACACCTTACTCTATTAGACTGAATGAAATTACAATGTCATTTCAATAATGCAAACTAAATTTACCGATAGACAGTCTTTTTAAGTGATTTTAAGTTTCATAAAAAGTAGTGAAAGGTTTTATGAAACTGGCTGTTGGAATCTCACTCTACAGTAGTCATATGGTGGAATTGGGGGGTGGCTCTTTCAAATCATAATGGATGTTCACCTCCTGTGCACTTCAGAGGTGTCTGTGCACTACTTCAGTATGTTTTGTGATTCGTTCCTCCTCCAGTGAAGGCTGGGAGCAGAATGGCTTGTATGAATTCTTCAGGGCCAAGATGAGAGCCAGGAGGAAAAAGGGACAGGAGAAACGCAATAGGTGAGCTTCCTCTTCATTTGGACCTTTCTGCCTTTTACTGTTGTACTGTACCATCCCAGAAGGCCTCCATTTCCTTTGTGGGGAGGATATCATTGTTGGTTTATTAGGAGGTTACCAGACCCAGATGTGTATTATGTTAATTGAAGTTCCCTCTTCCTATACCTGTCAACCTCCCCATTCCTATATGGCTTTTAGTGGTCGTGGAGGCAGTCGCTCCAGGAGTCACTCACGCAGCAGAGGGAGGTCTTCATCGCGTTCCAGCTCTCGTTCCTCAAAGTCCTCCAGGTCACGGTCCCATTCATCTCGCTCACGCTCCCGCAGCCACTCCTACTCAAGATCCAGGTCTGCAAACACACATTTCACACTGACATCTGTACGATACCATGCTGCTTACCTGCTACTATGTAAACTGCAAAGGTTATAACGGATAATGTTAATCTAATTTTAGTTTGGTTTGGTCATGTCGGTAATGTTAGCTAATAATTTGAAACAGCATTAAACGCTGTCCCATGTACCATGCATTGTGGGTGGGACTTTTTTTGCCCTGTCATCATAGTTGGACAGGTGAAGTTTTTTTTCTGGTAGGCGTTATGATAACTGAAGCCAATGCAACCCAAATTATACCTATTTTTGAATAAGCCCATTCTGTGTTCAAGTGCCAATACGCACTTCAAAAATTTCCGTTTTTTTGGGTCACCCTGTATTTCATGGTTTATATGCATTAAGAAGATCAGTATTGTCACACTACAAGGCAGCTTTTCTTCCCACTTTTATTAGTGTAACTACAGAGACTGTGTGCATGACCCTAAATGCTGCCAAATCAGAGGTGACCCATTCCTATACCCTGCTTTAACGCATTGTCTGTAGACACAGACAGACAACTGAAGATGCTGCTGCTGACGTGATGCCCATATTATGCATGGTGTGAAAATGTGTGTCAGATTCAATGGTTTCCATACTCATTGTGAGCAGTGATAAATTCTTCCAGCTTCCCTTTCTGCAGCCTACATACTGTGAAATCTGATGTAAAATATGGTGCCATTTATGACTGCTATAGTATTTTGATGCATTTGTCTTAATTCAGTGTTTTTCTCTGTATATTGCACATATTACACAGTGAATGGTGTATATTGTTTTCACTGGACACACCTTTTTATCTTACAAACAATATTTCAGCTGTTTTTAGTATAAAAAATGTCATTTTTTTATGACTGTTGTCTTGTGCAATATTTGCTTTTTATATATATATTTTCTCTTGCTGCTGGTGTGTTGAAAAGTACCAAAGCAAGTTGGGGAAGACCTTATGCATTAGAGATCTCAGAGTGATGGGGCTACCACATAGTCAGCCATCCCATGCAGCTGAGGCTTCTGTACTTTGCTCAAAGGTACCTGAGCAGTGAACAGGAGTTGAACTGGCACCTTTCCAGCCACACTGTTAATTGGACCGTACCAGACTTGCACTTCAGTTCCAAGCTATGTCCCTTTGCTTTAGCTTTTAGCTATGAAGCTGATTCTGATCTTGCTTGCTCTTGTTGTATCTTTTAGGTCCAGGAGTAGATCTAGGTCATCTCGGAGTCGCTCTCGCTCCCGATCCAGATCGCGTTCACATTCACCCGCCAAGAGACGCCGTGGCCCCACATCCCAGAGCTCCTCTCCCCCGTAAGTCCTCTTCACTTCAAGGTGCTTTCATAAGGTACTTAAAAAATGTTCCTGTAGTTTAGATCTCTTCTGCTCCATACAGCTCCACATCAGTGTTGGGTGCACCTCCTCCCAAACTGTCTGCAGATACCAGGCTAGGGGAGGAGAACAAGGGCCATCAGCTACTTATGAAGATGGGTATGCTCTTTGCTTTTTCTCTTTATATCATAATTAAGAGTAAGAGGAGGTTTCCATCCTGAGACGAACAGGCAATGTTTAGGACATCTGTGTCAAACAAAAATGGAACACATGCTATATACACTTCTTCCATTTTTCTTGTGTTGTCCTGCCTGCTGTAGGCTGGAGCGGTTCTGGTGGTTTGGGGGCCAAAGAACAGGGCATCCAGGACCCTATCAAAGGAGGAGATATCAGGGATAAATGGGATCAGTATAAAGGTGTAGGAGTGTCACTGGACGACCCCTATGAGAACTACCGCAGGAACAAGAGCTACAACTTTGTCGCCCGCATGAAGGCACGAGAAGAAGGTACGTACAAACTTTAAGTTGAGTTTTAATCAGGATTTGTTACTGCTTACAACTAAAGCTCCAGTTGGCAAGATTAAGAAAGTCCCCAAATCTTAAAGTGCTTTTATTTTGAAAATTAGAATGAGCACAAGTATGAAATTTTGTTTACATAATCAAGGGTCAAGGGTCAAGTTGGACAGACAGGTCATGATTGATTAACGCGGAGGTGAATTTCTGGGCATTTCACATTCCAAACTTAAAAAATAAATTACCCTTTCATCGTACAGATCTCAGTGTTTTCAGCACTCTGAAGAGCTAGGGTCAGTTTCTAAGTCTGTCACTATATTTTTTAAAATATGCTGAATCAATTAATATCCAGTCACCATTCAAATACTACCAAAATGAACACAAAATAAATATCTTGCTATCATGATTTTCTGTTTCATCCAGTTTTGAAACAAATTTCACCAAAATATTTGACAGTTCACCCAAACCCAGCAGCATGAAATGTGATTTTTTTTTTCCTCCACAATTATATCACCAATGTTTTGACTGTTGTAAGTATTTTAAGATAAAAAAAAAAAACAACAACAAAGAATGTACCCCAGTAATAGTGATATCAAATGCTTGTATTTGTCTTTTTCTTTCTTTCTTTCTTTCTTTCTTTCTTTCTTTCTTTCTTTCTTTCTTTCTTTCTTTCTTTCTTAATTTTCCCTATGTTTGTGGGTGTGGTATAATATTCAAGGACATTGACATGTTCACAACAGCATATTCTTTGTTAATGAAGTGGGAAAAAAATACTGTATCGCACCAATTCTCCATGCATTTATTTTTCGTGAAACAATTAGATTACCATGAATTTAGAGGAATGATTTTTAAACAAAATCTGTTTTTCATGTTTCTCTTCTTGGTTCAGTCAATCGAGAACCTCAAGAGGCCCCTTCAACCGACTGATGTCATCAAATGGCGTTAAACAACCTGCACATCTTATCCACCGTCCCATCTACCAAGAATCTGAATTTCACTGTCTGTATTTCATACAGGATTCTTGTCAGCAGTCAAACCATCAGATTTCTACTTAAACTAGCAACACTGCAAAAGGTAACCAGGATTTTTAATACAGCAGTCTTGAAACTGACAGAAAGTAGGCATAGATCTGTGGCTCCTCTTTTGATTCTGCTGATAATTGTCATACTCTTTCATGTACGTACTTATATGGAGATATGAAAGTCTGTTATTTAGTTGTAGTATTAGGATAAACCCCCCCAAAACAAAATGTTATGACTATTATATCAGTTGTATTTTTTCCATACAAACCCAAATAAACAAATCTGAGTCACTTATGTGCGTGCTCTTGTCTTAATGTAAATATTGAATTAAAGTCCTTTTTTAACATGCATTTTTTCATGCATTCAATTAGAGTATTACTGTAATCATTTCATTTTGAAAGCACACAACCTAATTGATGTCCTCCATATGTTTAGCTTTTTTCTTCTGAATTGAAAAAGGGAGATGTGCGTCTGCTTGAACGTGTCATCAAATCATCCATCCATTTTCTTCCGATTATCCAGGGCCAAGGTCTTGGTAAATGTTATAACTTACATCAAGCATTTAACTTAAAGGTCTAATGGGTAGGATTAGTTGTTTGCTGTATGTTAACACAACATTCAGTTGGTCCCTCTTTCCTCTGCTCTTGCACGTACTTATGGTAGTCCCAAGTGCTGATAACTGATCACTGGCAGCTCTAACCCAGCACGCTGTTATTGGCTAATGGCTACACACCACTACCCTGAAACCCAAACAAATGATCCCATGCTGTCTGTACTATTAATCCTCTTTGCTGTCATAACCTGATCATTGTAGTTAAACACATAACACTAATGCTAAAAGTAACAATATCACACTTAATGCTAACTTCATATCTGAACAATAGCAATGTACAGAAATAATGATCATTAAAAAAAAGTTTGATTCCATTACAATCAAGTGTAAATATACTATTCTAATTAGTAAAAATATTTGAATATGAATATCTGTATATTAGATACTTAATATGGTTTAGACTGTCCACACCACTTTATGAACAAAACACAGCAGTATTTCACAACTGTGGTAACAAGCCTGACATGTCCCCTGCTGAGATTTGTCACAATACTGCAACCTAATAATGTAAGAAATAGTCAACTGACAAATCAAGTAAATGGAACTAAGTAAATTAACTTTGCCTCTGTATTTTTAATTTGTTTATTTTTTAAAGCACAAAACATTTAGTTGAATCAGTTTGGCATTGAGTATATTGAACTTTGAATAAAACAATAGACCTTCAAACATTTAACTGAATTCAGTCACATTTTCAACACATTACTTTATCATTTTTAAAAAAAACATTTATGAAGGAAATCTATTGTGTGAATGTATCCAGGCATACCGTGATGCTGGTTAGGGTGATGGGCCCTACTTTAAGGGGAATGTAAAGTTTGGTAAGCAAACGCCCTGAAGAAAAATTGAGTGTGCTTGCTGAAAGGTAAATGTGTTTAGTGGGTGGTTGCTCAGCAGTTGCTATAATTTTTTTTTGTTTTTGATCAGTTTTGCTAATAAATATTAATGTAGCCACGTGATGGTGTCTGGCATTCTTGCCGAGTTTGTCTTATGATTGTATTCTTCCAGTTTGCTTTTGCTTCACCAATCTGATGATTTAATAGATTGGTTAACTAGTGTTTACTGTACCACTTACTGTATCTATACCTTCAAAGTAGTGCTATGGTGATGTCATAGACAGTTTGTATACATAACTAACAAAGGCAGATCACATAGGCTCAAAACCAAGACTGAGCTATGAGGTTTCAATGTGAAGCAACTACTATCCAGCAAATTGTGGTAATGCAACACTAGGGAATGCCCACAGCCATAAAACTCAACGTGACATGGAGAAAGAGCTGGCTTGTTACAAAAACTGTGTCACTGCATCCAAATGTTTGGTCTTCCAGACTCTCTTCAGCAGTTCCCAGGAAGTCATTCAGTCCACAAGGGGTCTCAAGCAGACTGTCTGCAGACATCCTGAGAGTCCTTTTAGGGTGCAGACATCACTGGACTTCACTGATTGAATCACCTGCTATGTGCCATAATATGGGCATGACATCATAATGAAACGTAAAGAACTTATTATGACTCGTTAAGACAAGTAGTGTGTTAAGTGTTTCAATATTACATGACAGATATAATATTCAACCACATCATGATACAGAAATATGTGTAGGTATAGGCTACAGAGGAAATCAAAATGCTTTATTATTGTTTTATTTTACATGGTAAGATTCAGATTCCTTTATTTGTGCCACAGTGGGGAAATTTACAGTGCAACAGCAGCAAAAACACACTGTAAAATAGTAAGAAAAGCAAGGCAGAATAAAATAAGAAATAATAATATAGAC
Source organism: Amniataba percoides (assembly GCA_037176925.1). NCBI lineage: Eukaryota > Metazoa > Chordata > Actinopteri > Centrarchiformes > Terapontidae > Amniataba > Amniataba percoides. Next base: position 371,176 of record JBAJHX010000106.1, read on the forward strand.
ACAAAATAAAATTGAAATAAGAATAAAATAAAATAAAGCTAATTAAAAAAATAAGTAATACAAGATAAATAATTATAAATATAACTGTGGTATAATTGTACAATAGAGTTATTGTCTATTGTTCGCAGACTAGCAGTCATTTTGTTTATTGTGCAGTCTGACAGCAGCAGGCAGGAAAGATCTGTGGTATCTCTCCTTCACACAGCGTGGATGGAGCAGCCGCTCACTGAAGGAGCTGCTCAGTGCTGTCATCTTATGCAGTCTCAGGTTCGACTGTGGTGGTGATGCAAAGGTGCTTCAACAGGTCAATAGCTGCAGACTCTGTGGGAAGTGATATGAGCCCATCATCCATGTAGAAATGTCTCTCAACAAAGTGCCATGTGTCACCTCCATACTTTGGCTCTTATCCTTATGCCATATAAATCTTAAGTAGTCTCTGTGGCCAGGTTCCACCAAAGATCCATAGAACATTTGTTGGATGTCTTCTTTTTTCTCTTGAGCAGGTGGCGCCTTCTCTGCATGCTTGTTTTCAAAGAGTTTATCCATAAAGGAGGAAAACTGCTTCTGCATCTCAGGGTTTTGCTTAGCGTGCATTTCAAAGAGTTGAGATAGTACAATGCTTGCTCTCGGTTGTTTCGGAGGGGGGGCCAAGGTGACCTGAATCTCAGGCAAGCTTGTGCAACAGCGACCTCTGGTGTTGGAATTTCACATTTATTAGTCATTATTGCTTTACACTCAATGAGAGGGGGGATCCATGCACACACCTCCATTTACTGCTTTTATTTGGAAGCTCACTGCTTTCCTCCCTGTCATCTCCATTATGCCAGAACAAGTCTTCCCCAGATAGGGTGATGGATTGACTCCAAACAGCTCAGAAAAATTGAGAGCGAGCAAGAGTGTGGTTGCTCTGATCATCAAGTAAAGTACATCTTTACAGAATTTTTACAGAAATTTTCTGGTTGGCCCTGAGGGAAAACTCAGACTAAGTATGACCGTGCAGCACTGACTTTACCACAGACCTTGGCGCACCGTGTTGTTACTTCCACTGGAGCGCTGTTTTGTGGTTCTACATCTGGTTCTGGTGTGGCCAGTGGAGGAGGAGACTGGGGGCTTTCAGGATGCATGGCAGAGCAGTGTCTTCGCTCTCGTACTTTTTCCATTTCAACATGGCCTGCCTGGCAATCTTTGGCCAGGTGGTGACGGGAACAACAGTTAAAATACCGCTTGTGTTCTTTGAGGATACTTTTCCGTTCTTGCAGTGTTTTCATTCTGAATGACCTGCATTTCACCTGCATGTTTTCTTATGGATGGCACAGTATCGAACTGGATCATTGTCTTTAATGCCTGTCGATTTCTGTCTTATGCACTGATATAGCTTCTTTGAGTCCACCATATCTTGACACAGTTCTCACCTTTGACATGAGACTGGCTGCTTTTTGACAGGAAGAAGCTCAGGTCATTTCTGGCCTTTGCCTGGTTGTGGACAAAGTCTACAAAAAAGGAGAAAAGGGGAAAAACACATTGTGTTGTTGCTTGTACTGAGAGAGAGTTTCTCAACTATAGGCTTTATCCCACGTGGAGTATCCAAATATGCCAGACCAGGAAGATATCCATCATTTTTGGATGCTAGCAGCTCCACAAGGAGGTTACCAAGCCCCCTCAGTTTGGGGTTATCTTTAACAGACAGGTTGGGAAAGATATCTAATCTTTTAAAAAGGGCATTCGCCACTACTTCTGGTGTAGCATAGCATTCTTGAAGACTGTCCCAAGACAACTGAAGGGCAGGTTTGGGGTTTGCCACAAAAGCAGCACAGATGCATTTGACATGTTCAGAAGACTCCTTACCAAGAGATCTAGCTCTCCACAGGGTGTGAGCCCCAAGTCTTGTATCACATTTAAGAATGATGACTGCCAAGCTCTAAAGTTCTCTGGTGTGTCAGATGTTGTGAGACCAGTGGTCACTAGTTTTCTGTGTGCAAGAAACTTGGCAAAAACCCATCATTGGGGCATCTTGGGAATGCCATCATGTGGGGGAGAACACAGATTATGTCGCCTCCATGGGTCATCCGATGGCTCTGGTGTGAGAAAATTATCTGTGTGCATGTGGCCTTTTATTAGGGTTGGAGGGTTGCTCTCTTCCCCTTTGATTGTTGGTGACATATTCAGAGTGGGATTCTTCACATGTGGCAATGCACCGTTGTGTGCTGGAGGAGCTAAGGCAGTGGTACTGAGGTGTGTTTGACACTGCACATATTCTTGTGTTCTCTGCTGGACTACTTGGGATGAGACAGAAACTCAGTCTATTTCAGTCTCACATAGTACATGTAGTCACACATTTAATAATAACTCAAACTTACATCCATGCTTTCTGAAAGCATGAGAAATATGACACACTGGGAAACACACATCTATGCAATTCACTGTGTACAGTGACCTCTCGTATCCCATAATACATGGTGCATTACTACCGGTTTTAAATAAATGCCCAAATTCAACTTCCTGTAAAAATAAAAGCATCCCTAAGAATAAACACTCACTCTGAATATTTAGAACTACAAATACAATGACAGTGTTCCTGAAATAGTGCGGCGTGGACCCCCGGCGCGGCGCGGCGGCGCAGGCATTTTTCTTGAAATATGGGGGCCGTTTCGCAGTTACGTCGGAGCAGAGGAATACATCGTCACGCGTATGGGGCGGGGCACTTAGTGCCACTGACAGTGTTAGGCATAGATGATTATTTTGTACAGATAGATTAGTAATATGCTGTTCCAAATATCATTTTGGCCCATAAAGCAGTTAAGACTATTAAAAGATTATGTGCAGAAGCAGAGGGCAAATAAGGAAAGCCTCTTATGGGTGTCAAGTTTGAGATCCCCTATTTTACCACTTCTAGTATCCAGGTTAGAACTAGTCCTGCTAAAGGGAGTTTTTGTTATGTCATTAGTTATTCAGTATAGGAGAGAGGTTGAATTCAGATGTGCAGTGTCATAGTAGCTTTGTAACACTGCAGGTGTCACTCTGTTTGTGTAAATGTGTGTGCAGCCAGAGCGAGGCACTGTTACCAAAGAAATAGAGCCAGAGGCAGTGCGTCACGGCACCCTCTGGTTCTTCCTTTGTCATATGCACAGCAGTTACAGTAAAGCAGTTATTGGTAATAAAATTTATATTTAATTGTCTTTCTATAACAATGTTTTAACAAATTGTATAAAAAAGTGAGAATAAAATAGAATGAATTATACACACACACACACACACACACACACACACACACACACACGTATGTTGTATCAGATTATTCCAGTTCTTCATCATAGTTAAGCTTAGATCTTTACTTTAAATTTTCTGGGAAACAGACCACCAGTGTATTGAATGTAAAGCACTAATCTAAATAAATAAAGTAAATATTGAAAATAAGTTTATTGGCCTATCGAGTTTCAGTGGTGTTTTGTCTTCTACAGTAATTAGCTGTTAACAAATCATAGTGTTACTATCTAGATTGTGAGGTTGGGGGAAAAAAGAATGTCTAAAAATGTATTCTGTACTTACACCTCAAGTTAAAGGTTGTCAAGTTCTGTAAAGGCTTAGAGTTGTTTTTGCATGAAAAACATTTTTCACAGGTACAATTATTCATGTTTTTATTATGATTATGATGATAATCAAGTGTTATTTTTTAATGCAGAAGTATTTTTTCAGATCAAAGGCAAAAACTATTCTTTTCACACAAAACATTATGTCACATTACTTCTTGGTCAGCTCGGAAGCAATGAACTGCACACAATGAATTATACTGAAATGAACTGATCAATAGATGCAGAAACAACCATGCTGCTGTAGCAGTAATAGAATAGGTGTCTAGTGGTTAAAAAGTAACTACAGCACAAGTTCTTTGTAAGATGTAAGAACTGGTGGCCCCAACCACCCAACTTCTCATCTTGTTTTGCCAGCACCGACATGCTGTAAATGTATTGGTACATATTGTAACATTACTGGTACAGTCGGAGGAATCACAATATCTGAGAACCCGGGTTAGACTTTAAAATATTCTTCCTTTGATCATTAACTGTGAAAATGCAGTAACATAACAACTAATAAAGAGCAGAACAATATAATGACTGTTGTGGTTGACAAGAGGCACTGTGTCAAAGGCTCCATTTCTTAAAATGTTTAGAGCCCTGAATATTACAAGTGCTGAAGTGCTGCTTAGATCTGTTAAAAAAAACCTGCTTTTTGTCTTTTTAACCTTTGTTTTTTCCTCCCATGTCCTTTCTGTTGTAAAATACTGTGAAAAGTATTATTTTGTCTAAGTTCAAAGACACTTACAGAGAAATTCACCAATAACTTGGGGAGAACTGGACTATCTAGGTGCAGTAACTGTGTAACAACATTTAAATCTGCAGACTGTAGGTGAAATGACAGATTAAGATAAACAAAGTGATCAGCAGAGGAGTGATTGATACAGGTTCTTCTGTAGTCATGTTTATTTGCTTCTGACAAAGTGATGGCCACAGAGATGTGCCGAATCAAAAAATGGAAAGGGTTACAGTGACTGTGTGATATTTGGCACATGGTGTATGAGGGGACAAACATAAAATGTTTTTAAGGAGGTTGATCTCAAACAGGCTGTATGCTGACTTATTTCAAAATGTATTTTGTTATTGAACCCATTAATAATAATACTAATATAGACTGAGATGTACAGTCAGGTTAGTTAGATTTATTTCGCAGAAACAACAAAGGTGAACAGCAAAAGGATGACTCAGACTGTGCCCATTGGTGTCTTTGTCTTTCATGATCCAAGCAGTTATTTTGTTCAGGAATTGGTGATGTTACATGTAAAAAACATTCAACAAAAATATTAAAGAAAAAGTAAGTTGTAATGAACTGTAACTCTAACTTAATTGAAGGTCTGTGGTCAGACCAGCAGACAGACACACAGGTTTATTTGTCGGCTTGCTGTTAGATGACAACCATTTCGCCAGAGGGTTTTGTTCAGGGTAAGCTGATAAAATGCAGCCATTGTCTTACTGTTGGTTTAGCATAAGTGTAAAAATAAACTCCAGAGAGATAGTTGCTAAGAGCTGAACCACAAACCCTCACCAAAACAGCAGGGCTTATTTTGAATCCAAAGCCAGAGACGCAGCCTTCAATTAGCCACAGCATTTTCTTCATCATCAACCAGATGCACTTCAAACAAGGCCACAAGGCTCACTGTCTCAACCTCAACTTATGGCACCTTGTAAAGGCAGAGACAAGAGAAAATGTGAGTGGCATAGAAGCCACGCTTTTCTCAAAATAGCTGTGTGGACTGGGATCAGTGGAGACATCATTAAAGAGATGCTGCTATTAGCTGCTACAAGGCCTGCTATTACTGAGGGATCACTTGTGATGAGGAGGTATAATGTGGCCTGAGGCAAGACCCCCAAGGTCCCTGCTAGTACCACACACACACACACACACACAGAGAGAGAGAGAGAGAGAGAGAGCTACAGAGACATGGTGGCTTCTGAGTAAAGTGAACTTCTGCAGGCAGTTCTTATTAAAGGGAGCACATTGTTAAGTGTGTACGCTGAGATCTCGAACTGTGTGTTTGGGTTGGGGGTGTGGTTCGGCTAATGTCTCTGTGCTATGGTGAACAAATGTTTGAGTGTTTCCTGTATGTGTGTTTCTGTGTGTTCCTTGTACAATGGTGAATATTAACATGTATCAATACAAATGTCTCATACATACACACACAAACACACAGAAGTGTACAGACTTCTCAGCGTTAATTAATTGAAATTCCCCACAACAGAGAGCAGCTTGAATGGTGTAGTGTGGTAAAACTGTGTGTGTCTTTAACCACTGCTCCCTGTTGGTAATTATTGCCATGCACTCAGCACCTTGTACTCTTTTTACCATGAGGGAAATAATGTTAAAACTCAGACAGCAGTATGTAAGAGTCAATAATTAGCTTAATTTATGAAAATAGTTCATTTATTATGGAAATAATTCAAACACTACAAGTATACAAGTAAATGAGAAATAGAGCTTTGGTTTTATTTGCCTACACTGTAAACAGATGGAAATTTCTTTTTACTCAACATAAATAAGTCAACTAACACAACAATTCCACTGCCATAAACTGACTTGTCTGCGTAATTTCATAATTTTACACACTGGCTTTTGTCTCTATATCATGACCAGTCTACACTCTCTGTACCCTGCTTTGTAGGGGGCAACTCCAGGATGAAAACAATTGTTTGGAAAGGCAAAATAGAGAATACAACATGGCTGATGAGATTCTTTGGTATTTAGACTGATACTTACTGTAGTACTGTACTGTGGGGTTAAGCGACCTCATTTCAGAGCTGATGGATATAAGCATATGGAATGGATAAAAAGATATGTGATGTGAGTGGTGCTGTATGAGGACATTTATACTGTCACATCTCTCCACTTTTGTAACTCCATCACCACCTGGGTTCTAGCATTTAATCTTAGACAAAGATTTAAGAGGCAATTCCTCTTCCTGTCCTTCCTCTCTTCCTTGATGTATGCCTTTTCTATGAACATGTACTCTTATCTAATGTTTTCTTTACTGTCTCTGGTGTAAGTGATCAAATTTTCGTTTTGTGGAAATCTTAACTGTGGTCGTTTATATCTTGATTCCTGCTCTGCATTTGACTCCTCTCCTTGTTGTCTTTCTTGTCCTTGTCACCACTTCATTCATGTTCTCTTGTTTCGTTCGTGTTGATGTTTTCATGGCATTTGCATTTGGCACAGCAGCCTGGAATCATACTGAGGTTTGAATTGTCACCACTAAGTTTGGAACTATTTACTCTGACAGCTTTATTGTGTGGTTTGGTTCTATGAACAAAAATCAGTTGTGCAATCAGCTGCTGTTGTGTGCCCTGAGTGCAGTAAAAGCTTACTGCACTCAGGGCACACAACAGTACTTTTAGATAAGAATTTAAGTCTTTCTGGAGCTTTGGGACTTTCTAGATTAATATTTCACACCAGCCTGGCTGCCTTTTTCCTTTTGTTGGTTTATGATGGCACCTGGCACCCATTATGATAAAGCCAGGCAAGTCAAGAAACTGAGAACAGGGATTTCCTTTATAGTGCTGATAGACAGAATCACAGAAGATGATTTGGTCAAAATGTTGAAACGACATTCAGTAGTAATTATACTATGTAATAATAACAATAAGAACTAGATGTGATTGGATGGATGGATGGATGGATGGAATTTGACTTTGGATGTATCAGTCTGTGGCTGAAGGAGCTGCTTAAAGCGTAAACACTTGGGTATCTGTAGATCTCCATCTCAATGTCCATTCTCTGGTTGTTCACCGGTTTAGTCAGGAGTTTCTTCCTGCAGAAGTCTATGACCATCTCCATTGTCTCACTGGTATTGATGTGAAGGTGGTTCTGCCCACACTAGTCAATAAAGTTCTTGATGACCCCTTGTATACCTGTCTATTCTTTTTTAAAGTATTTTTTGAGTTACACCCTTTATTGTTTTTATATGAACAGGACAGTGAGATAAAGACAAACAGCAAGGGGACCCCAGCTGGGAGTCAAACCAGCGTCTTCTGCACCAAGACATCGAGGCGCTCGTACATGTATGTGCACGCTCCACCCCTGAGCCACCTGTCTGTTCTTTTCTGATACAGATTTGATGATGGCTGTGTTAGATCCACTGCTTCACTGAACCCAGCCATGTCACAGACCACATCACACCACCAGCTCATGAGTGAGATTTTACCTTCCTGTTATGCAATAAACGACTTTGATTTATCACTTTGCTTTCATCTGATGCATTTGGGTTTGAAACATGCCTGGAGGAGGGCAAGCTGGCCACAAAATGGAGCCAGTGCAGCCCTCTTTGTCACAGTCTTGTCTGGAGAGAATTGAGCAGAGACTGCAACAGCAAGATGCTCGGTTCACTGCCACAGCCACCAACATTCAACAGGCTGAATCCAACCAGGCAGGGAGGCCAGCCACGTTAGCCTCCCAGCTCCAGCAGCTAACAGCCGCCTTCAGCCGAGTGGTAGTCCTGATGTTACCAGTTTGCACCACTGATTTCCACCTCCAAGGGGGTCATTCACCTGCTCTGGATCAATCATTAAGCCAGTGTATAAGCTCTCACCACTCACTCTTTCTGTCCCAGATTGGTCTTCACCTTTTGGACCAGGACCACCCTGCCTCATTGCTTCTCTGATAATCACTTCACCCTCCTGTCTCTGACCGCACGTTTAGTCATCGTCCCTCTCAGTCTCTGTCTCTGTCTGTGGCTTCCTGGCTCTTCTGAATTCCTTGTCTGGCTTTCTGGGACTCCGCATGGCCTTGACTCACGCTTTCTCTGCTCCCTCCCATGTCACCTGCCTCTCCCTGTGCTTGCCTGGTTCTAGACCCACTGCTTCACTGAACCCGACCTCCATCACTCCTGTTCATCTGGTGCAATAAAAGAGACTTTGACTGTGGTTTTATGTATTGTATTTGGGTCCAAAACATGCATGTCCCATATTCAGTGTATCTCAATTAGCAGAAAGGAATGGAAATGTGAGCAAAAAACTGAATGTTTAAATCAAGGTACTCTAACTGGTCGTAGATGTAAACTGTTTAGTATACCAGAGAAATCTCAAACATACCTAAATTATGGTTGCATCAGAACAGGCATAATGACTTACAGTGCAGGTGACAGGGAAGGTGAAAGGGAAGTAGAGGAAGGCCATAGGCATTGCTGTTGGCTGAGATACCCCACAAAAGTAGCTCCAGCTTGATACAGGGGAACATATTCCAAACTGTTGCCCTGTAAGGTGTGAGTTTGTGGGTAACTGGCATTGTGTACACCTACCTACATTATCATTGTGTTATTAACTGATATATCATTTCTCCCATATGATACAAGTATATGATAATATGACAGATAATATCAGTCCTTGCATCCTGTCCAGAATCTTTAACACCCATGTCAAGATTATCTTATCTAGCCTGGCATAAATCGACTTTAAAACAAGTTTCCCACCATGAAACAAGAAGTCATGAAAGGCAGTAATGTCCACACAGTAATCTTTCTAATGTCAATACTGTACCTGCAAATAAACAGGAACACTGAAAATTCAAAACAGGACACAGATCTTTTTTATTTTTTCATTTGCACAATTCGAAACGAATCTTCACATTTCCTTAATTTAAATAACAATCATTGTGTACATATTGTCAGTGTCTTCATTTTGTCCTTTTTCTCATATTTTGTTCAATTTTTTATGACATTTTTTTTTTACATTAATGTATGCTGTTCACAGTACTTTCACCTTTTGTTAGATTTTCAACTCACTGTGAATTGAAAATGAATTTAAATAAAAGAAGTGGGTGAGTGTGGGTTGTAAAGGGCATGTGCAGAACACATACTGAAAAAAAGAATGTCTGCAATGCATGCTTCCTCCTTTGGAGTGACGAGGAGAGGGGCGTATTTAGAAATTAAATTAAAGACCTCCCATGAGGTTTTTTAGTTGAAGGACCCCTCTTTAAACACCAAGCTACCAATTACCAGCAACCTCCAGCACTACCCATCTATTACCAAATCCAGAGGAGAAGTGGGGACCTCAACTGTCTTCCTCGGCTGCCTTTCAAGTTCCCTTGATCTAAAGCCTTGTAGGAAACCCGTAGCAGTGTTTGATGGTTACAGGACAGGCAGTTAAAGCCAGTGTTAGAGGACAGGGGGAGAACACTTCAGTCCATTCATTGTCTGGCCAGACACACTGCTACGCTACAATTACAAATACACAGGCTACAGGCTGCTTATAGACCAGTTGGCTACACTGTGGTCCACAGGAGATACGTTAAGCACCTCAAGACAGTGTTTCTTATGAAGTGTGTCTGCAATTTTCCACTCTGGTCCTTTAGTAAAGAAAAATGCCAGGTAGATAATTGCTTACTGATTTTTCTTAAAAGACTTGCAAAGGTTAAAAAACTACTGTGGATCTAACACAGCCATCTGAACATTCAGTTCAGTTTATTTATCACTTTTTTTTGCTGAGATGGCAAACAGTTAAGATATAAGAGTAATTAATGTTGACAGCCTGTAGCTTCAACTTGAAAATGAGACAAGCAGCACATATGACAAATTATATATGTATCTGATACAGCATATTTATACAACACAAGATGACCTGACTTTATGCCTTATTCGAAACAAGGTCAGGTCTATTTCAGAATGATTTAGTTGCTTAATACTGATGAATAATATCTAACTGAAAATGAAGATCCAGACTTTGTAAGGTAGCAGTAGCTGGATTTCTTAACTGTGGCAGATTCTGCTTTGTCTTCTGAGCAGGTAGATGAAAATCAGGTTGCCAGGCCAAACCTTTAGATGATATATTTTAAGTTGGAGGGTCATGTCTTGTGATGTCCACAGCTCTTGCTATGCGGACTATGAGCAGAGCCACTTTAACGACTATGTAAACGAATAGCTTGGATGATAGTTATTCTGAGCATTGCAAAGCTCCAGTACAGAGGAAAACACAGCTTACACAACGTAATGTAAAACCTTATAAGGGTTGCAGATCGTATCTGATGGTTGACGCTTGGTCTTGATCTCCATGCTTTTAATTTTATCTTTGCTTTTCTGTTTCCAACTTGCAAGTCATCTTTGCTCCTCTGACTTTTCCTTGAAGCACTTCAGTTTGTTCCTTCAGGTACTTGGGATTGTTGAGTTGAGGGAAATGCAGCATGGTCTTGTTGGCGAGACCAAGGGGAGTGGTTACAGCTGATACTTATTTTTGTTTGTTTGAATGGTAAAATGTGTGAAAATTGATACATTCGTGGTTAAATTGGTTTCAATTATCCACTCATTTTCGCTCATACCCACCTTTCACTACTGATTCAACAGATTCCTCCTCTCTATGTATGAGCGTGTTTATTTAGTTTTAGATAATCAGAATCAGATGAGAGAGTTTTCACATACAAGGAAATGGACTTGGTGTGTTGGTACAAAGCAATGAAGGTATGAAATATGATAAAAGATTAAACCAAGTACTGCAAGATGACAGCATATATTAAATATAAAATAAGCCATAATATATTAATATCTGCAGAGGGACTCCATGGTGTTCACTGGGGATTCAAACATGGTGGGCTCCTCCTGTAATTCAAAGCCATTTCCAGTGTCTACAGAGCATTCAGCTAAAATTTGCTTAGTCTGCCCCAGGTCACCACATGGTCAATCTTCTAGCTGCAGGCTGACTCATCCCCATCAGAGATGAGCCCAAGGAGGGGGTGTCTTCTGCAAACATCAGGGACTTGATGGGCTGGTGACTGGAGGTTCAGCTTTTTGTGGAAGGGGAGAAGACTAGATGGCAAACAATGCAGCCTTGAGGGGAACCAGTGCTGATGGTCCAGGAATCCGAGACAAATTTGTCCAGATTCACATTTTGTTTCCTGTTAGACAGGAATTCTGAAATTCACAAACAGGATCTTTCCAGGTGGCAATACTGACAGCGCTGTCTACAGACCAGTTAACTTAATTGGCAAACTGCAGGGCGTTCAGGAGTGTCTCTGTGATGGCACTCCCCTTTCAAACATATACATTGCTTTCCTCAAAAGAGTGTCCCCTCTTCTTCAAATGTAGGTGGATGTTTGAATTCTGAGCTGTGGAGTTAGCTCTCCTGTGTTGGGCCTTATTCTTGTGGAGTGGTTGTTTTGGTCTGAGCTTTCCTCGCTGCATAGAACAGCACACACCACATGCAGGGCTTGAAATGCACTGGATTGTCATGTTCATTAAAAATCCTTGTTGTTTTTCCTGATGTACTTGAAATGTAGTTGATGACAATGTTGTTGCGTTTACTGCAATTCTTTGTCTGTTTTGTTCATCTTTGTGGGTTTTTTGAACTCTTAGGAATAACTTGGATGTGATCGACATAGAATTTTCACAAACAGATCATGACTGCTACTGCGTAACAGTCATTCAGAGGGTTTTTTTTTTGGTTTCTTGGGGACAAAGGCAATGATGGTCTCCTTGAAGTATGTGGGGACTACAGACTAGAGCAGTGAGAGGTTGAAAATGTCTGCAAAGACATATGGGGTTACCATTAGGGCCAGGAGCCTTGCATGTGATCCACTGCAGTGATCTACACACATCTGCCCTTCATATCACAGGTAGGCAGTGGTTCCTTTCCTTCACAGCTGGTGGGTTGCTTTCAAATTGTTTATAAAAAGTGTTCAGATCCTTTGGGAAACATGCAGCCATATATAAGGTATTATATCTGAGTACGTATAGAGGAGAGGACACAGCTTATAAAGACATAGTGGAGTAATGGTGCCCTGACCTAAGCCTGAAGTGACTCTGTCTCTATGTTGCTTTTATTTTCCTTGTTTTGAAGTCGAGTGTGAGTTTGCATCGTGTTTCTGAGGAGACTAAGAGCAACCTCGCACAAATTGTGATAAAAGTGAGATGGTGTAGTGCAGGTCAAAGCTTTCAGCTGGAGGCATTCACAACCATCAAACAGACAAGTGTAAGCAGGATAGCAAGCATTCTAATAGCTCCTAGGAAGCATGGCAGGCGGTGCTGAGTCTGAGGGAGGGTGTGCCTGTGTGCTTTGTGTTCAAACTCTCCAGAGCCACTACAAGTCTTTTTCCCATCTCTGTGCATTTCCCCTCAGTGGTTGATATAGACACAGAGAAACTAATTACATTATAACAACCCACAGTGCAGGTGTGTGATTCGCTGCTGCAGACAGGTAGAAGCAAGAGAGAAAAATGTCTCCACTTTTTACTCCCAAAATTTAAAC
>JBAJHX010000106.1:400505-412433 GCA_037176925.1 Amniataba percoides
TATGTATGGACAAGGTTTTTGGAAAAAAACAACTTTTGAAAATGTGTTTCCAACTCTGGATTTTGCATGAATTCGGTTGAATGACCCTGTGGAAACCCTGTGCATGTGAGCATAAGCTGCGACATAACTAACATACTTCCATGAACATCCACTCATGCTCAAACACACCTACATGCACCCTGGTGTGTATGACATGTCTATTGACATGTCAAAGCATTGTCTGATCACCCATAGACTTAAACCCACAGGCACACACATGTTAGCATGCTAGCACCATGACAGTGAATAGCAGCAATGTGACTCAGGGTTCCAGGAGCTTTCCTCCCACATAAACTTTTCTGTACACAATCAACACACACACACCTATTCACAAAGAGGGAAACATGTTCACACACTCATGCAAGACACACAAGCAGATGCACAGTTGATGATGCTGGAACAGTCTGTGTGCTCACACAGTGACATCTTGCCTTGTGAATCTGACATGTGAGTTAAACAGCTGTTGGTAAACACTGTCATTGCATGCAGCTTCACTCTTGTTACCCAGAGTAATAAGAAAGAAATTCAACACTTTTGGAGCTCATTGCAGCATGCATGTTATTAGTGACTGAATTCTGACACCTGTCTTCGGATGATCTGCTCTGCTGTTATTGCTGATTTCACACTGATGATGAAAAATATTCTGTACAGTAAGACAACTCTCTGATGCATAACAATGATGTAATGTTATGAAGTAAAAAATAGGGATATATATACTTACATGCTGAGGGTTTTTGTTGCAAACAGTGGCTATTTTCCCTCTTGGTACATATTGTGCAGCTCTATCTTTCTTTACATAAACAATAACTCTTTACTCGCTGTGTTACCAACTGATATGCTATTTTACAGTAACAGACCAAAAATATCTTAAAAAATCTATGTTGTTATACAAGCAGGTATATTTGTTGGAGTCAAGCCAAAGGCCATCACTGAACTGAAGTCTGCGTGAAAGTTTCTCTCTACACTACCACAGATTCCAACCGTTTTTTATAACAGTCACTGATATATTTGTATTTGGTAGCAGTTTGATGATGGTCATTCTTCCATTCTTCCATTTTTCTAATATTTTCTTATGTTGAGCCAACAAATAAATCAATAGCAGCCCTACCCCTCTATGAAAACATTAACACCTACAAAACACATGGCATACTTTGTGTAAACAAGACTTCTGAATAATATTTGAGAATTTAGCAAAATAGATATAAAATAGAAGGGAATGTGTTGCACTTAGGACGGGACTGTCAACAACAACAACAACAACAAAAAAAAACAGTAAGTGGTGGAGGGTGGCCCTAAATGCAGACAGCCAAAATCCAGAACTGTTTTATTGGGAAAAAGTGGCTTACTGGTAGGTAAAGATACAGAAAAGACTCAGGAACACACAGGAAACTGAGACACTGGGGAAACTGTACTACAGTACTACAAACAGATAAAGAACAAAGGAGGAGAGGATGATGTTTGTCTGCTGACTGAAGGATGACTGGGGATGAGGTGATTACAGACTGGGTGATAACAGAACCCACAGACAGACAGGGGGACTGGACCGAAAGTAATTGGTTGGAACAGAAAGGCTGTATAATGTATCATTTTAAAGATGTACATCTTTAAAAATAGTTAACAAATACATAGTTTCATATTTTTTAAGAATAATTCACGTGGCAACAGAAGCCCAGAAAGGCAAGGTGAAAAGAAAAAAAAAAGGGGCAATGTTCGAGTTTATCTTGTACGTATGACTTTTTTTCTCGTATGTATGACTTATTATGACTTATTATATCATACGTACAAGATAACTCATAATTATTTTTTTTTTCCATCTTGCCTTTCTGGACCACTGACCCTGATATTTTAGAGGAAAAGAAAAAAACCTGAGCCAACATAACAACATAACAGCGATAACAACACGTAGCTGTTCCGCCAATGACAGTGTGCAACGTCAATGCAACATCAGTCCAGACAGACCTGGCAAGCAAAAATGAGCCTCAAGCAGCGACAACAATCATAACTAGAGAAGTTCTATTCCCCAAAACATATTAGCTACCTTATTCGTAATAATTTTTATGAGGCGTTTCTTTTTTCAATCAATCCGTTGAAGTAGCGGGTCAATGCACTGAATCTAAAATCTCAGATCACGCTGTGCATTGACCCGCCAGTTATGACTTAATAACTCATACGTATGACATAATAAGTCATACGTACGAGAAAAAAAGTCAATGTAAAGTAGATTGAAGTGTGGCAGGTTGAGAATAGGAAGAGGTTAAATTTCAGACACTACCATTTTGCCAAACAACCATAATCAGCCTGTTGCTGAGACACAAGTACAGACACACACATACACACACCGCCAGTACCTCTCTCTCTATCATCTGTCCATTGCAGGCACAAGGGAGAGAGACACCCTATTTATGATTTGGTTTCAGTGTTTTTATGATTAGCACAAGCCTGCATTTAATTCACAGATGATTCCCCCTTTTCAAGTAAGAGGGAAGGCCTGGTGCACGAGACAGGCATCTAGAGGCCTTGTCAGGAGAGATGGGAATAAAAAAGCTTAAGGAAAAGAGAAAGTAAAAATGGAGTGCCCACACCACATAATGACATCTACGAAATGACAAAAATAGACTGATACACACATAGTCCCAGAAAGAGGAAGAGGTGGGGGACCCGCATGTGGCACAGACAGAAAGAATCTTTTGGTCATTTCATCAAGGCCGGTGATTATGTTCCTGAAACTAGGAATAGCAAATAAAGTCCACCACAAAAGCCCAGCTGGAATATGTTTAATGTCAAAAATCACAGAGGATGACATTAAGTGCTCTGTTTCCATGCAAGTACACGCTGCAAACTCTGCAAGATAATCACAGCTTTAGGCTGGTTATCATGCAAACCTGGCAACAAAGAAAGCCTTTGCATAGTCTGAGACACTGTTAGAAAAACACACTAAGAATTCAAGTAACTCAATATGACAATATGAATCCTTTCTTTGCTCTATTTCATTTCGCACCTAGTCCGCCCTGCAATGATTTTAAAGAGTGAGTTAAATGTGTGGTAAAGGTCCACTCTCTGTAAACTGAGAAATAAGAGCCAAGTACAAGTTTTATTTTTTGTAAACTATCCAGTTCACAAATCAATTCTGCTCTTTTAAATTTTTGCCTGACTGTGTGAAGTGTGAAATTAGTCTGTGAATGTATTAAAATGCCTGGTCTATGACTGGAAATCTAGCAAATCAGGTGAATGCCAGTCACATAATTAGCTACATGGCCACCAGCTGTATGGGAAAAGAAAAACTGTAGAGGTAAAAAAATTGATTTGTTGGAAAAGCACATCTGATTAGGGATTACACGGTCCCAGTTTCCCCATCTACCCATGTAGGGTCAGAGGGGAAGCAGGAAGTCAAAGGTGAAAAGGTTGATTGAGGCTGATGCTGTAAGATGTTTGTAAATGAACAGACTTCTTCTAAATCAATGTTACAGTTGTCAGTACTGTCACACCAAATCAGTTAGTGCTGCAGTGATAACGGCCTACTGGCACCAAACAGAGAGGAAAGAAAGAGGAAGTAGTATGGACACAAGGACCAGAAGAGGAGAATCTCCATCAATGGGACCATGGTGGAGAGAGTCAGTTTCAGTTTTCACCTGGACTCACCACACTGACTTTGTCACAAAGACATCCAGTAACTAAAATGTAAATGTTTTTTTAATTTGTTTTTTTCATGTCTTTATTAAAAAATATATGAAGCTAGGGCAAATTCAATCAGAAAGATCTGCTTCATTTATTCTTTCTCTATCTCTCCCCTAATTGACCTTTTTCTCTCTCTGTTCCTGTCTTCTGCTTTAATCACTGATTGTGGGTATTCATCTGCTCTGTTTCATCAACCACATTTTTCCATGATGAACAATAAAAAAAACATTCTTCTTTCTGCTGCTATTAGCTGTAATTTCAATGAGAAATGAATATGAACCTGTATTTGATGTATGATAAAAACAGAGGTGTAGTTTCTCACAGATCTCTACAGGACTAACTCTTCAGCAGATTCAGTTCCAAATCCAATGTTGTGATGGTCTCATTTCTCATCAGTAAATAATACAGCTCAGCTACCTTAGCTCTGAAGCTTATATGATAAACAAGCTAGTAAAAATAAGCAGAAGAAGTAAAACACAAAGCTGCCTCAGCCCAGCAAAACTAATTATCGTGTTCGCCATCTCAATAATCCTACAAAATGAAAAATAAACAATAACTTGATGTTACATGATGAGAAATAGTTACAGACGTTGCCTTAGCAACCTTACCTTATCAACTGGTGGAGCACACTGGTGACCACAGCTGATCACTGCATGGCAAATTTACTTCCTGATTCCCAACATGCAGTAGTACTACGTTACTATGATTACCAAGATAAACAAAGCACGCTGAACTGCTGAGACTAGATAGAAAACACATTTTCAAGTAACATAACAATCACAGTATGTTAAGTATGTTAGTATTACACATCATACAATAGGTTTGGTGTGTATTGATTGCCTTGTTCTAAAACTGGTATTTTTGTGTGAGAGTGTTTGTGTGTGTTATGAGTCATGGCTCTCACCAGACAGCAAAGGTGGGTTGGTACTTGCCATATGCAGACATACACAAGGAGGGAACTCTAAGGCAGACACACAGATATCCTGTAATGGAAGTGTAAGCCCTTCCACACCACAGAGTGGGCAGAATTTAGACCTGTGGCACCCACATACATTCCTCAACACTGACGCTGGAACACACACACGTAGGTTCGATCTGTGCTGCACTAGAAAGAATCTTTTACTTCTATAATTAGTAAAAGTATTTTCACTGAAACTCATTCTACCACCTTTAAAGAGTAGCAAATATTATTAAAATACTGTGAATGGCAATGAACTAGATAATGTGACCAAACTGAGCACTTGACAACACAGCATGTGCATGAATTGCCACTGATGGCAAGCAGAACTTGGCCACCTGGGGTTCTCTCTATCCCCAGAGGAAGTACCCCAGTACCAAGAAGACAGGCTTTTCAACAAAAGACATGTGCATGTTTCTGTCCATCTATACATTTTCTAACCTGCTTATCCTGAGCACACAGGGTCGCGGGGGTGCTGGAGCCTATCCCAGTTACCTTGGGCGAGGGGACTGGACGCCAGTTAGTCACAGGAAAAACATATTCCCATCTAAAGCCAATTTAGATTTGCCAATTAATGTAACCTACATGTGTTTGGATTGTGGGAGGAAGCTGGAGAACCCAGAGAGAACCACGCAGACACAGGGAGAACATGCAAACACCTCACAGAAGGGCCTGCCTCAACTGGGGATTGAACCCAGAACCCTCTTGCTGTGAGGTGACAGTGCTAACCACTGCACCACTGTGCCACAATAGTTTTAAGATATAAAATAGTTTTATATAATAATTTTTACAATTATTATATGTTTTAAGACTGTAAAACCCCTCACCACACACTTAATACACTTTTCTCAGACAGGCATTAATATTTTCTCACATTTCTCTCTTGTTTAAACTCTCTGAAAGTTCAAACCTTCGTAGATTTATAAGATCTAAACATGGAAGCTGAACGCATTCTGTACTGTACAGGAGACACGGCACGGAGGATATTGATTGACAATGATCTACTGTCCCTTAACCTTCAGGATGCAGAACACAATGTGCATTTATACGCTGTAAAAAAACATAGTATGCAAAATTGCACCAAAAAAAATCTGTGAAACCACATTGCTGCAAAATGAACTGCGATATAGCGAGGGAACACTGTATATATGAAAGTGCAAAATTAATTATTTATACAGAAGAATTCCAGAATTGAATCAAATTCATATATAAGATGTTAAAACTACAAGATCAAAAGCTGAACTATTTCATTTTACTTTTTTAATTATAAAAGTACTGGCTCAGATTTTGCTCTTATTTAGGATCTTACTAGGATCATGCTGCACTTTACTGCTTCTTATATGTATATTTCCTCTGGTGCAGAAAAAACATCTGAAATAAGTGATAGGTGTGTGTCTATAGATCCAGAGCTTTGCTTTATGAACCCCCTGCACCTGTTTATGGGATGGGATGTGGGATCCTTTTTGATTTATTAAAGTCAGGAGCTGAAGCGGCTCCATTCAGAATGAATTGGTGATGATCTGTGTGAATATTCACAACCTTGAAAGCACTGAGAGGTGGCACGGTGCTGAGATCAAAGAGCTGGTGTCTCCTGTTCAGTCAGGGCCTCCTGATGGAAAACACACTGGCTAACAGTGTTTGTAGATTATAATACTGCTGTGGAGGCTCTGGCCTTCCTGCTAAGCTACCAGTAGCTGCACACACCTGTTACAACTGCACAGGAATGTGTTTGTTTTTACTGTTCTACCGGTAACCTCCCTCTGAACACACAAGCAGTGTGGGAAGGCAACACATCAGCGTAGTTTATATCTATAGTTACCACTGTAAAATGGGAACCTATTGTAAAGTTGCCTTGATGGTAAATGTGCTTTAGGGCCCACCAACTCTTTGACCTGTAATCAGTACATTTCAGTGGTGTATCTGCATGACTGACCAATAGCTTTAACCTTAAAGGAAAGTTACATGTCACTTTTCAAGCAGATAGAATACTTTGAATAACTTAAAAACTATTATTGTATATTACAGCTGAAAGAGAGCATTGATTCTTTGGGATCCTGGCACACACACACACACACACACACACAGACACATACACAACAACATAACATAAAAAATCTGATTGCAATGAAGGAATACATTTAAAAGAAATGTAAGTATCAATTGTAACTAAGTAGTGCTCTGTATTTCTCGTAACCTTCAGGAAGTAATGTAGTAGTATAACTTTTTTTGTCTCCATCTGTCATGTAAATGTTTAAGCCCCTTTGATTTTACAATGGTAAGTCTGACATGGATGATTTGCGTGTGCATCTGACATGACTCTTGTGTGTATCTGTGAGTGTGTGTTCCCACAGCTGGTGAACATTCCCAGACAGCAGGTGGAGTAGGAAGAGTGGGGCTACAGAAAACAATTACAACCATCAGCCTTGTTTAATAAAAGCACTGCTTCTCTGATGCTGAGATACCCCGACCAGTCTATTCATCTCACAAAATACCACACACACACACACACACACACACACACACACACACATCCAGACAAATCCCACTGACCATGACTTGTATCATAAATCCAGAGATATTACTTTTTACATGCATGTTGAGATAGAAATGAAAAGCATTTCCTAACATGTTTTTATGTCAGTGCTTCTTCTGACGCTCTCTCACCTGTCCAACAGAACATTTTGAATCTTCACACATTATGTGGTGTACAACAGAAGATAAATCCCACTGTACAAAACAAGATTTCCATGTCCTTAAGCATGTTTTTGTTATATCACATCAGGACTTCTTTCACACCTCGTTCACCTACCTCAATGAACTGTTTTTGGACTCCTGCTGGTCCAGAATTCTGTAATTCTTTAATAACAACAATCAAAAATCAGTGTCATTGGCAAAAAAACTTTTCAGCATTTTTCTCATTCATTTTATTTTGTAATTACATGGTCAGATCTATTTAAATTAGCTGTGTTAGCTGCACCTCCTCAACTCAACCCAAGTGAATCTTCAAACTCATTTGGGTCCTTTGACTTTCCTTTTTCATAATGCATTTTAACACCTTTATTCACTTTAGCTGTTTTAAATGCATATGTTGAGCATTTTGTTGGCATATCAGGTACAGTTCTTTTCTTCTTAAGGGAAATTCTAGATTCAAGATTCAAGATTTTATTATCATGTGCACAAAAATGACATGTAATCATTTCTGGCTCCCTTAAACAATGCAAAAAGTATGAGAATTAAATACTATATATAACCAAAGATAATATACAATACAATATGTAAATACTGTCAGATTACAAGGTACTGAATAGTCTTTGAATGAGAAGTCATTAAAAATAGTCTTGGGACAATTCTTAGGCAGCATCCTCATTAAGGATCCTAATGGCCTGAGGGTAGAAGCCCTTCTTGAGTCTCTTACTGCTGAATCCTGTATCCTCTTCTTGACCACCCTAGGGAGAAAATGAACACCAGGCAGTCCTGTTCATGATGGCAATGCCCTCCTAGATTAGATGTGGGGAGGCCTTTCCAACAAAGTGAAGCCCTCAGTCTGCTTGCAGGTCCTGTCAAGCTGAACTGCCAGTGACCACCAAGCTTTAGCAACAACCCTGCTTGTCATTATTACTGCAGTAATTCTACTTTTATTATATATATTTTTTATCTCTCTCAAAGTGAATACAACATGTTTCTCACTAGAATCATCCTGTTAATATAGTTAAAACTTCTATTTCACCAGGAAATGCATTTATGACTTATTTTGGTAAAAGTGCTGTAAAAAATAAACATTTAGTTGCTTTTACACTTTTATTCTATAAAAAAAACAGAATTAGGCTTAACTGCAGGGAAAGTGTATCTTTTTAGATACAAATGGGCTGTAAGATCAATGCCGTAGCATTCTCTGATAAAGACTTGCTCTTCTATTGTAGTCTGTTCTAGACTGTGCTGTTCAGGTGAGCTGCGTTTTTAGGATTCCAGAGTTCTGAATAGCCACATTCCATAAGAGGTAGATTCCCACCAGCTGCAGCATATTTAGCATTTCTTCCACAGAGCTCTCGTAGACTCCAGCAGCTCACGCCGTCAGGTCAAAGCCGGAAGCATTACAAATCATTTTGCTGTCTGCATAGCGAGCGTACCTGTGGCTTAGACAGTAATGCCCTCATGGCTTGTCTGTCACTGAGATCATTATGCTTTATAAGCGTCGCCAGCTCATTGTGTGCAGTCCTTTGTCGTCACAGCACCATGTAAACAGCCAAGATGTGCTCTCATGACAGTGTTATTTAAGGTTAAAAATAAGCAGTGAGGACTTTTGAGGTGTTACACTTTTCTGAGGAATGGTCATTAGACATTAATGAAAAAGTAAAGATAAAAAAATCTATTCAATCTCCCATGCAAATGTTGTTGCACATGTTCAGTAATGGATAGAAAATGTTTCATATCACAACAGAGAAAGCTCCCTTCCTGTCCACATGGGCCTTTACTGTTTGCTCTCCATCCATCCGTCCATTTTCTATACCTGCTTAGTCCCGACCACAAGTTCGCAGGGGTGCTGGAGCCTATCTCAGCTATTTTGGGCAAGAGGCAGGATACAGCCTGGACTGGACGCCAGTCAGTCTCAGGGCGCTTTACTGTTTGCTTTTTCGCTAAAACAGTTGAAGCAGAAGAGACAGCATGCTGGATTACTGCTGAGGAACTCTCAGTTCTGCAGTCTGAAACGGTGCAGTACAAAACATTTGTCCTGGACAAGCAAAATGCTCGCTTTATCCAATGGCAGTTATTCAATCAAAGTACTTTGTGCCAGAGAAATCTGCTCTGCTGCTAGACGATTTTTGAAAACTCATGTGAAACTCAATCACGGCATAAAAGTGATCCATGAGGACAGACCTGATGAGTCTGAAACAGGACAGGATGGGCTTCGGTGTATAAGTATGCACACCATAATTCCCCCACATTTCTACCAAGAAGATGTCAAGTTCTACCACTGTACCATTCTCATTCAAAGCTTTCAGACTCATCAAATAAGATATTTTGATATTACTATATAATCACAGTAGGAAAACACTGAAAAATAAATACTCATGATTTATGTGTTTCTTTTATTTGATGTCTCTGAAGAAATATGAATAAATAAAAGGGTATTAAGTACAAGTTTTAGCAAAATGGAAGTTAACAATATATTGTCTCCAGTACATATTTGACAGTGAGATACCCGTCATTACTTGGGCACTATTTTTGTAAAAGAGCACAGAGTCACATGTCACATGATTCAACGACAATTGTCTGAGGCACAATATCTGCAAAACCAGTTAGCTTGTGGTGGATTACCTGAAGAATAGGCCCCATGTTCTGCTTGTCATCCAGGGAAAAGGAGTAAAAAACTGAACTTGGCATCCATATAAAATGGAGTACTATTCAAGAGACAGCTGGTGGGACTGAGATGAGACCTCACTCTGCTTGAAAATTTGAACCAGTGCAGTCTTCAGGTCCCTCCATCTCTCTCTGTGCTGCCCCCCGTGGCTCTTCCCCCGCAGAAGAGGCTGCTGGTCTCATGCAGCCTAGCAACTGACTGGCCAGGTAAACAACATGGAGAAAGAAAGTTAAGAAATATGAACTATACTCCATACAGACAGTTTTATTTATTGAAACATTTGATTATTCAGCAATAAATAGCCTTTGTGATAAATGTAATGTTTGGTGTTCAGTCTGGTGTTTGCTCACACATTATTTCAGTAACCCAGATGGCATGCTGATGGCATGCAGTAAATGAATAGCTTTGCGACACTGAGACATTGAAATCTGGCAATTCTTTCATGGGCACACACCACTCAGATTTGCTGTTCATCCCACAAATGTATGTTCCTTACAAATGTGGCGCTCCAACAGTGTAGATTTATGCCAGAAATGATCTACAAACCCAAATTTCCTTTAATTACAGTTTAGTTTAATTACACTTGTACATAGTAGTTCTGATTAAGTTATGTTTATTTATTCATTTATTAATCTTTTTTTTTTTTTTATCTTTGAGCGGCTGTTATTTTATCTCAATTTTATTTATATTTTTCTACCTTTTGCGTTGCTGTTTGTTCTTTGTATTCTGGTTACTTACTGACAGTGTGCTGAAAAAACAAATCTGTACCTCAGATTCCTTGCATCTGTACACAGTCCTGGCCAACAAAGCTGTTTCTGATTTGGAATTAGCTGTGATAGTTTGACCATAAGTGCCCACTATCTAAAATGTAAACCGCTAACAATAATTTGCATATATTCTCCTTTACTCATCACCATCACCACCACAATCACCAGGCAAGTGATTTTTTTGACTGTATCATCATTTTATCCATAATGTCCAACTCCAAGCTGTATAGACTTGAATGCTTATTTGATTTAATGCATATCAGGTGATGTGTATTTGTGCAACGAGGGAGGGTGTGGCCGTAGGGGGTCAACACCCTAAATTAAGGTGTGCAGAATTATTAGGCAGATTCTTCTCCTCAGGAAAAATGGGCCAGAAAACAGATTTAACTCACTCTGAAAAGCCAAAAATTGTAAAAAGTCTTTCAGAGGGATGGAGCACTCTTGAAATATCTAAGATATTGGGGCATGATCACAGAACCATCAAACGTTTTGTTGCAAATAGTCAACAGGGTCTCAAGAAACGTGTTGAGAAGAAAAGACAGAAATTAACCACCAAAGATTTGAGAAGAATCAAACATGAAGCTACCAGGAACCCATTTTCCACCAGTGCTGCCATATTCCACAACTGCAACCTACCCGGAGTGTCAAGAAGTACGAGGTGTTCAGTTCTAAGAGACACGGCCAAGGTAAAAAAACAGCTGAAACCCACCACCTCTGAACAAGACGCAGAAGTTGAAGCGTCAAGAATGGGCCAAGAAATACCTGAAGGCAGATTTTCTGAAGAAAGGTTTTGTGGACTGATGAGATGAGAGTCACCCTTGATGGACCAGAGGACCAGATGGATGGGCACATGGTTGGATCAGTAATGGACACTGCGCTCCATTTCGACTCAGACAGTCACTGTACTCTTTAGATAGACCAGGCAGTAAGGTTGAGGTGGGGTACTAGTACGGGCTGGCATTATTAAAGATGAGATAGTTGGACCTTGTGACGGCCCCCTATCTAATACAATTTTGGCGATGCTCACATTGGTGTTTTGTGTTTTTCCACTGTAGCAGGTGCCTGGAGGGCGGAGTCAGAGCTCCCTAGTTGAGCGCTCCTGGGCCCGGTGTGCTCAACTACATAAGCCC
>JBAJHX010000106.1:452005-467663 GCA_037176925.1 Amniataba percoides
CCTGACTACGGTGGCCGTAATGCTCCAACAATCCATCAAGCAGCGCAGCTTTGTAGCTTACCAAAGTCAGACTAAAATATGTTGACCAATTTTTGAGCGCCATGTACCACATAAAATCTGTTTGAGGTCAGTAAGCACAACCAGAATTCATACATAAGGGGCACTGTCAATTTTTGAGAAAATTTAAGGATTTTAAGTATTTATTTAAACTCTTTTTGTTTGCGTTCTTTTCTTCCATTGTCTTTCTTTTCTTTTGTGGCTGGCAAGCTTTAGCCACCTACCCTTGTGGAAAACTCATTAACTCTTTCACAATAACTGTCCATGGCAGACCATGTGCATGTTCTTAGGTACACAGGCAGATAGCCAGTCCAATTATTTCATTCAACCGTAATAAAATGATCTAACAATATTATTACAATATTGATACTAAGACAAACCACTGACACCAGATTTTTTTTTTTTCATTGATTAATGTCTGAGAATTTTGACAAATAAAGTGCTTCTAAAACACACTGCCTACCCTTGATTTAAAATAATGCCATTTCAAATAAAACTGAACATCTTCTGAAGACAGTTTTTTGTTTTTGTTTTTGTTTTTTTTTTGCAGTTGAATAAAACTGAAAATGGTTTAACTCCTGATAGTGGCAACATGGGATCTGGAAAAAAAGTGTCTTTATTTCTATACACTTGCACTACCAGTTGCAAAATGGAGCCTGGCGTGACCAACTAATATATTATGTTTCTGTTTCTTTTATTGTAGCCTGCTTCTTAGCCTATTTGTTCACAGGACTTCTATAATGCTGTTCCATAAAGATTTGTGTCACAGGTCCTGTCTGTTATTTTACATCAAACTCATTTGAGTCTGTTTTTTCATATATCCCATTTTTTGTAGTGTGCAATGAGCTCTTTACTTTTGAATGTATGTTTATTTGTGTTTGTGCGTGGTCAACTAATTTCTACCAGCCTGATGCAATCTAACACAAGGGGAGCTAATGGGATAGGATGGGATGGAATCCAGCCAAACCTGACTCAATTTCAGGAGTGCTAAAAGCTGCAGGCGTCACAGTGGAACCTCTTTCCATGCACATCTCTCATCAGCCAACCCAACTATGATTACTCATCTGCTACCAGTGACTGATGCTTAGAAATCACTGCACATCCCAGGAAAACACAATTATAGCAAGGGGGAAATCCAGAAACTCTGGTGCCAGCTGTATTTGTGCCAGAGTGTGTGCATACTATATGTGTGAGAGAGTGTGTGTGTGAGGACATTTTATTACACAGTTTCAGAGCCGGTCTGCTTTCCCTTTCTGCCATCCAAGTCCTAAGTTAGACAAAGAACCTCTGGATGCAGGAGTACCAGTGACAAATTAACAGTTACGGAGAGCCATGGCACGTGTGATAAAAGCACGCACACAGACACACCACTCCAGGGAAGAGTCAAACAATGCTAGAGAGACAAAAATCACAATGTGTGATTTCATGTGCACAAGCATATTGCCTAGATGTTTTTATTTCAAAAAGCACTTTTCCTGAAGAAATAGACAGGGACAGGAAAAGTACATATGACTGGAGAAGAGAAATGAAGAGAGTCCTTCTAAGCCAAAACAAAGATGAAGCTCTCCAATGGGAGTGTGATAAATAGTGTTTCAAATAAGGGCTCAGTCTTGGGTTGAATTTGCTTAATTAGACAATGTTTTATTTATTGAGTGTGTTTAAGCCTAGAATCTTTCTTTTTGTCCTCCTAGTTTGGGTTTTGTTTTCACAGAGGATAGATGGGTGGAGGACTTTATTCCATGTTTGTTACAGCCTAGACTAAAGGCTGTTGTCTGTCTAAAAAGAACTGATATTTGGGAAATGGAGTCATCTGAGGGAGTTCCCAATCTTCCACATGCTTTTCCCTCTCAAGGTCTTATGTTCATTTTTTCAGCCTTTATGATATCAGGGGAAAAATATGATGAAAGAGAAATATCAGAAAATACAGTGGCATAACAACGACAGTTCTAAATTAAATTGACATTTATTTAGCAGGCACTAACCAGACCATAACCATGTTTATGTCCAACATGCTCACAGCTGTCTGCTGGTGTAGGTGGCAGTTTATATAGTGTCCCATCATCTGACTGTTTGTGTTTGTTGACCTGTTAAAACTGTTAAACTTTGTTTTGCTGCCTAATTATTAGGTTGTAATAAAGTGGCATTAATATTTCTATTCCCTTCTCTTTGAATTGGTATAACATGTACTTATCCCATAATATATAGCTTCTTTCTAGTAATGACTGCTATAATACAACATTCATTCACCCTACTATTAGTCTGCTTCATCCAAGGTTTTATAGTAGACGATGTAAAATCTTGTTTTTTGACTAAAAATTAAAATCCGCATTTTAGTTTAAAGTTTTTGTTTTCATGAGAAGCATACATTAAAATCCATCTATGTCATTCCCAGTGGTTTATAATAATAATAATACACTGCGCCTTATAATCCGACGCGCCTTATGGTCCAAAAAATACTCCCCCCCAAGGGAGAGAAGTTCTGGTCTGTCAAACTATAATAACGAGTAACGATGTTACTTGTAGAAAATGTAAAAGTAAAAGTATTCAACTCATCAAAAATATGTAGTGAAATAAAAGTAGAAGTAGGGGAAAAACATAACACTCCAATAAAGTACCAATGTGGCATTTTAGTACTGGTAGTACAGTAGTGAAGTAGTCTTACGTCGTTACTTTACATCTCTGATAACTGCTATAAAAATCCCTTCCTCAATCATAGATTTGATTTGAGTGGGTGAATAACCCTGAAAAATACTTCCTTCCCTCCTCAGTCTCTTTGATATTTTTAGAGGCTGAATCTAAAACAGTGAATAGTTAAAATGAGCCTCCCCTTTGAGAATGTAGGAAACACTAAAGATAATGTGAAGTTTTAAATGAAGTATACTATATATATGTATACTCTCACATACTGCATAGTCCATGCAGCAATCCTAATATGGAGCTATATCCTGGTATTTTAATTATTGTTTTTGCTTGTATCTTGCAGGCCTTGTCTTTATAAAACTAAGTATTAGTATTTAGTTTTATGAGCACACAGGGAGATGTTCTTATCATATGGCAGGGGACAAGCACTGTGTAGAATGTGAGTGTGTGTGTGTGTGTGTGTGTGTGTGTGTGTGTGTGTGTGTGTGTGTGTGTGTGTGCTGGTTGCCTAGGCAGAGTGGAAAGCAGCACAGATTAACAGGTGTCTGTGTGACATTTTATTGAGCTCCACCTGGCCATCAGGAATTTTAACTGGTTGACTGACTAATCCTTATAGACCTCCCGGTCCTTTGTGGTCTTGACACATGTGTAACACTCTCTGCAGTCATACAGCTGCATGTGTGTAAGAAATGTATATCTCAGTTCTTGTGATTTGGGAAGTAAGTTAGAAAATTATTTTTCCTGATACGTTAAAGTTAAGTCTTATTTTCATAGTTCTGGCTAACAGTTAAGGTTCAATATGATAATATCAAATCACCAATCTCAGTCTGAATAATAGTTGTAGACCTGACCTGAAATATCCAACTGGGAATGAAATGTTTCTATTTTAAGAATTTTGTCATTTGAAATCTGTTTGAAAGTATACATCTTTTCGTTTCAGATATCAGGGCTTGAATATACACACACAATGCTTAGTAGTAGAATCAGTTCACTGTTGGTTTGGATTTGCACATGGAGTTTGTTGACACGATAAACGTACATTACCATCCGCACACAGGTATTTTAAGACACTAGTACCATCTCCTGTTTCTCCTGATGTTTACAGGATTTATTGTGCAATCATGCATCATATATAGTTTGAACTTGTAGATATCTATAGTAAATACAGTTTAAATTATTCAGTTGTTCCTTTTTCCTTGATGATACATCCCCTCTGCCCTCTGTTCACAATGCTGTGGCAGTACTCCATTTAAGAATTACACAATATGTCTGCCAGCTTCTTCAGAAACAATTCCCACCAGCCCTTGCCCTTTCTAAGCTCTATCACAGGCAGGATGCCAGGTGTGCCTGTAGTCTGTGTGTCTGTCTGTTAGTCTTTGGTATTTTCCAGGAGGCTTTATATGGCACCTGTAGGAGTGGGGAAAGGTGGGAGGTGGTGAAGGAAAGTAAAGCAGAGGGAGATGGGAGGAGGGCACCTTTGTGATCCATGTGGAACAACTTGCACAGCAACTGGGCATAGAAACTGGATTTGTGTACATAAGCTAAGTGTGTTTCTCATACAAGAAAAATCACTAACAATCACAGTCCTATCTGCATTTGATTATCTCAGGCTAGCAGATGCATTTTATCACAGAGCCTCTTGGTTTGTTGCGAGAGAAAAAAAACATGAGGCCAGGATGGAGGCTAAAGAAGTACTTCCATCTTTAGACTACAAAGATCATCAATAAGGACACAGGCCAAATTTTTGCCCAAAGAGTATTTACCATTTGACTTTATATTCTCTTCATTAGTTACTTTCTATATTTAACATGGGCATTTATTAATTATTTATGTTATTTTTGTTTTTTTTTTCTTTGTTATATTTTATTTTATATATTTTTTATTGCATAATTGATGGAATCTGTTACCCTGACTATACCCTTTATGATTATATGTGACAAATGAACAAATGACTGCTGAATTTCCTCACCTCCCTTTTCTACCTGTTTTTCTTCTGTTTTGCTGTTATTGAAGGCCGATGGATGGGGCCATTGATCTGTCCCATCAAGAAAGAAATGTTTCATCATTTGATAAAGATGATTTTGTGTTGATCAGCAGACCATTCCCTCGAAGGAGACAAGGATTCAGGGTTTTTGCTCTAATTTGTCAACCTGTATATTATATGCAGTCTTCTTTTTCAGTGTCTTTCATTCTTTTCACTGCCCTTTTGGGACAGTGGAAAGATTTGACACATCACATGAGGTTTGAAGAAACGCCTCATGTGTTGCTGATAAGTCATTATAACTCATCATCTGCACACTGTTAACACATACCCTCAGTTTATTCAAAACTTTATTCAACATTTGTTTTTGAGCCATGGTGTAATTTGATGGCCTCACCACTCATACATCTTTATATTTAGACATGTTGCTTGTGACTTTGCAACAACAAATTAATGGCAAAAGACCCACCTATCATTTTGAAATGATCCAGAATCCAAGGTTTAATCTTAACTGTTACCATTAATGACAATATAGCACTCCATCTTGGGTAATAGCTTTGTTATTGCATTATAATCACTAGATTTCATATCATCACATAATGACAGTATTTTTCAAATAAAGTGGATGTTGTCTTAGCAAATCCGCAAATGACACACATATGGTGCATGGGACCGCCAAACGCCACCAGGCTTTGGTACAAAAATACAATCACAAAGACCATGAAGTTTCACCCAGGGTCATCATGCTCAGATAGGTGAAGAGAGAACCACTGACTGCCTTTATGTGGCCACAGTGGCCTCGCGCAGTGTAAAGGTAGGCCTGCAACTACGACAGTGAGAGGGATGGATAGACTGTGAAATTGGTTTAGTTTGATTTTAGCCAAAGCAGCAGAACTTTTCACGATGCAGACATGTCAAAATGTTAACAAATTGCTTTTCATCAGTTTAGTTGAGCATTGCCAGATAAAACTGACTGATGTTCAGTATTGAAGCCTGACACCTTTGCAACTAGGAGTGAAAGAAGCAAATGAGTGAAAGATGTGAAAGATACATACGCACGCACACATATGTAAGTACTATACATGTATACGTACTGCACTAACGCTAATAAGAAGCATTCGGTAATGTCAACGTTTGATTGTGACATGCCTCTCACTGTACAATTGAGAGCATCATAGTATGACATGTAGTTATGGCTTACATGGTCCAGGAAGAACAAAATGCAACACTATATGTAAATGAAATAGGTATGTTTTAAACCACAACTTTTTATTCTTAATCATATTTGAAAAATACATGTTCTGGGCACACATTTACACACATTTACTCACACAGACACATATTGTTGGACATCTTAGTCAGTGTTATACCAGAAAACTCAAGGGCTGCACCACAGAGAAGAAAGTGTATGTGCGTGTGTGTGTGTGTGTGTGTGTGTGTGTGTGTGTGTTCATTGGTGCATGGATAGCATAATAGAGTAAAACACAGTTTTAATGTCACTATTATAAGTAACTATTCAATAAACACCAGAACAAATGTGGAATCCAGGCAGTCATTGCTACTGGAGGAAGAGTAAGAACAAGAAAAGGTATTTACTTTTTTCCCTTTTGTTTTCTTGTCGTTTACAAAACTAAGTATTATTATTAGCTGTTATCTCACCAAGTTACATGAATGCACACACATTTCCTGTGATTCAGAATGTGCTTTGGTTTAGACTACAATGTCCTCACTCCAGATTACTCAGATTACATGTGGTATTCTACAAGAAATATTGCTCTTCAATCCAAAATCAGGGCAACCACATTTTTCCAAGGTCACACCTGCTTTGACAGAATTATAATTAAATGGAACATAAAATACACAGTCTTGAGTATATTTTGATATTACAGATATTCTTACATGCTTTCTGAGGAAATTTATGCTTCTCCTTTCAGCAATAAACAACTACTGCCCATTTTAGTGTTTACCATATCATCTTTATCTGCAGATCTCCAGATGTGTGCCATCTCTCTACAAACTATTACAGCAGGGCATGAGTTCACGTCCCCATCAATAGACCGCAGGGTGGCTTCGATACAAGGGCACCAGGCTTGTCATAGCTCTGTGGCAGGTGTGGCCTACCATTGTGGTCACATGCAGCTGACGCTGTAGCATACCCCACATACACACACACAAATCCACACACTCTGACAACTTTTAATCTACCTCGTAACGTGAAGTTGCTTTGCAAAAGCAGTCATGTTTGTCATATACAAGAGCCTCTTATAAATGACACAACTGCTGGTCTCTGTTGTGTTCATGTCATCATAGTGCCTCAAATGATGGACATGAGATGGTTTGAATCAACATGATTGTAACTGTGTAGGTTGTCACCTTGTCTGGCTCAGCTCCATGTAGTTACTTGAAATTCATTAGGTTCACTAGTATCTTGTGTGTGCACATGTATATATTTATGTGTGTGTGGTAAAAGGCAAAAGGAAGGTAAAAGAACTAGCTAAGACCACATTTGTAAAACTCAACAGAGTCATCTGGCAAAATGTGTGTGTGGCTGACCTTTTCCTGTCAACATAAATTCCTGGCTGATGACTTAGCATGAGTACTTTTACTGTCTATTGCTGCGATAACCTTCTAGATCATGTCTCATACTGTCTTATGAGTAGTGGCTGTAGTAGTATTGTATGTTATATGTAGTAGTGTAGAATAAGGACCATATGGTTCATAGCAACAGTCCAGTTATCCACAGTCATCCAAAAAATTCAAATTCAAATTTATTTATTCAAAACCCAAAATCACAAACATTGTTTTCCTCAGAGGGCTTTACAACCTTTTCAGTTGTGACACCCATATTCCTGCAGTAACTGGAGCACATCACCTCTGGTCCCATGTTCAGAATGGGACTCTGAAAGTGTCTGAAGACAAACAGTGATTGGTAAACTCAAGATAAAATCATTTTTCATTTATATAGCTGAGTATCACCAATTACAGTCTGTTCAAGATATTACACCCTCTGTCCTAGATGAGGAAAAAACTAAAAAACCTCACTCCTATTGAGTGCAAGGACATGCTTGAGCAACATGATGCTAGCTGCAGTTTAACTTGTTGGTAACTTGTGTTATTAACACATTTTTCTGAATGTAACATACAAAACCTTTGAAAGCATATGAAGAATGAATACAAATCTTTGCCAGACTCCCAGTTTCTCCTGAAATTTGAGCATTCCTCAGCGAGATTGCTGAGGAAAGTTGTGAAAAAAAATATTTCTCAAACTTTTGGTCAGCTGCTGCCTTCTCAGAGCTCTATCAAAGCAGTCGCTGAGGGGAAATACATTTATTACTGCACTAAATCCCATCACTCTGACCACAGAGTGTCATCACACACAGTCACACACACACACACACACACTCACTCATAGGGAGTGACAAAGTGTTGTCCACTTGAGAGAATGAGCTAAGATCCAGCTGTATGTGTCTGTGATGATAACATTGTGATTTCACTGACCTTAGTGAGATGTCAGTCTGAAAGCAGAAATGATGTAACATAGCGTACAAGGAGAGCAAGACATGAATAGATCCAGGCAGCACAAAGTGTGGGAAAGATGGACAGGGAGCGAAAAGTAGTAGAAATAATGAAAATTTAGCTAATGACACAACTTATTTGCTTGGTTCAAAAGCAAAATGTATCTATTTCCATAAATATTTAAGCTCACATATACTAAATATTTTCCATAACATATATGTTTCTGACAATCGTACCACTCTAATGCTGTAACTACTGAAAATGAATGGTTTCCTGGATAGCAGAAACATTTAGAAGGTCAAATGTGAAGGTATGCTATGGAAAGGCCATAGCCATATTAACATGATTCATAGCAGAATGCCTAAAACATCATTGGTAAACTCCTGGTACAACATACAATACCATTTATATGGGCACACAGTGGTCCATCTGAATTATAACATTAGCAATGACAAATACTTTGTTTTTAAAGTGACAATTTACAAAACATGACATCATTCATTATGTCTCACTGCCTGATAAACACCAATATTTCTCTAACTCCATGAACCCAGTCTTTCTGCTAGAAACTTTTAGTCTAGTAAACCCAAGCTGAGACGACCAGGATGACATCATCAGGAGCTTGACTCGTCAAAGTTCTTCCAGGCTGAGCACTCCCCATGATGAATAAACTGAGTCAACTAAAACTACAAAAGGTCGGTTTACTAGAACTATGGGCTAAGTTGTAAGTGAAAACTATTACTGATTTATAGTGCATTCTAAATAGATAAGTTATAATCAGGAAACATAGTTTTCATGCTAGTGATGCTAATGTAGAGCTCATGTTAACATTAAACTAACTGATTGATAATACACACATTTGACTGCTAAGGAGCAGATTCCAGCTGGTCAAGTGCAAAGTAGAAAGGTTAACACGTTAACACAAAATGCTTGTCTTTACACTTGAATCCCATAACAATGTAGTTTCAAGATAAATGCAGTAAACCTTACCTATAGTTCTTAGAGGCAGAGAAGCCCAACTTAATGCTATATGTTCACCACATCAGCCAAAGTAGGCTGCCCAGAATCATCAAATCAATCACCATATAACTTAATAACATCACTTGTTGACAGCTCAGTTCATGCCCTTATATAGCTTTCCTTTCAGCAAAGCAAAAATGTCCATGTCCTTATCAAGTGAAGTAATTCAGCTCAAGCTTGGAAGGGAAATTTCCACATTATTGTAAATTTGAGAGAGAAGTATTCTTTTCCATATTTACAATTTCTGACATTGATAAATATAGTAATAATTTACAGTAGGTGTGATTGTGCTTGACAGATTTTCTACATAAAAGATAGTGCTTAATGTAATTTATTAGTCATTCAGAATATCAAAGACTTTATCAAAGAAAAAATATTGAAAAAAATTGAAAGAATAAAACCATTGTCTGCAATATAAGCAGTATAATTATGATAATATCTTGTTTGTTTTTGGGAGGGTTAATATGAAACAAACAGTTGCTTTGTGCTCATCATTACTTAAGCCTCTTTAACTTCAGGTTCCAACTACAGTAAGTCAGAACTTGACTCAGGTAATATGACTGCCATATGGTCCAATAACTATGACATGAATTACATAGGGAACAAGATATAAAAGTAGAGGGAGAGACAGAGTGAGAAAAAATTGTGGGTGGAGGGGCGGGTATCATATGCAAAAAAATGTGAGTCGTAGAGAGAGTGAGGTAAGATCCAGCAGAGGGAAATCAAGGAGAAAAGAAAAAAAGTTAAATGGTTTGTTATTGTGAGGGATTGGGGTTGTCAAGGCAATAGAGGGGAAACCCACACAGCTGTTGTTCTGCTAATGCTGCATTCAAGTCCAATGAGGAAAGTGTATACACTGTTTAAGAGCTTACACTAAAAAAAGTACAGGTTTTATTGCAGAAAACCTTGATTTTCTACAATTTCTGGAAATTGCTGGTGGTGTACAGCAGTATTTCTCTCATTAGCCTCCAAAGAAATGTCTCTTAACATCACGTAATGGGCTGGCATATATACTTGAAATGACAGGAACTAAAATTATTTTCATTACATATGTTATTTTGTGATTGTAAAACTGTAACATTGTAGCAAACAAGAACACACATACATGTTATTAACATATAGTAGCTGCAATGGGAATTAGATAAATGTTTATGGAAAATATATTATTTACTTAAAAAGTGACTGACATGATGTAAAAAAAAAGAAGTCAGGAAGAACCAGAAATCTAAAAAGATGTGTGTCATATTAAGACTTCCAAAAGGCATTTCCCTATGAAATGAATGCAACATAAAGGCAGGAGAGATTGCAGGCTTGGTGTAATGTCTCCTCAGGGTATGCTTGCTCCTGATTGGCTAGTGGGGGAGGAGGAAGAGAAAAGACCAATGGCAGTATCCTACTGTGCTGCTGAGCACCAGGCTGGGTTTCATCATGTGAGAGGCCCAGTGCACTCTTTAACACAAAGCAGATGTTCTCAACCTCACTGGTGCCACTAACACTCTCACTGTACTGATGGAGAAATCTCCTATCCCATGTATCTCTTCCCCCACTCCTTTCGACCTCTCTCCATCACTTTCTACCTTCTGTCCCTCAGTTCTTACCCTCTAACAACTTTCCTTAAACTGAAAGTGTCGACTGTGGACATACATAGATGGTGCTGAGCTCTACAGACACCCATTGTACGATCCCTGGTAATATTCGTGGCTGGGAATCCAGTGAGGGATCATATCCCTGTCACTTCATTAGGATGCTTACTGACTCGTCAAGGTATCTCCATAAACTGACTTAAATGTGAGTTGCATGAATAGCATGAACCTTGGTACATCGTCCTTCTCCTCTGGGGAAACTGGCAGGTGAAAAGAAGCGGGGTAATGTGTGTATCAGATGAAGTAGGCGGGTGTCCACATCCTTCTCACACACATATTTTAGGCCTGTGCTGTCAGTGATATGGACCATAGTGTCAGGACAGACAAAGAAAGGGCAAATTGGTACACAAAAGAAAAAAATCTCCACTCTCCAGAATGTCCTGGTTTCTGATTTGTTGTGTCTATCATACTCTAGTATCAACAACTTACTAGATTGTCCATTTGATTGTTGCAATCTGTAGGTATAAATCTCTGATTCATTTTCTATTTTTTCCCTGATCATTCAAAAAACATCACTATCTACTTACAAAAATGTTTTTCTGTTCATGCATCTTACTTACTGAAACACTATTTCCAGTCCTGTCCTTTTTCCTTTTATTTTTTTATGTGTTTGATTAATGTACTCTGTATCTCTCACATACACACAAACCCTCTCTCCTCTGGTCAGCTTGGTCTTAGATTGTAGCTCTGTGGTGTATCCAGATGCTTCACATCTAAAATCTAAATATATTTCAGGGTTTCATGAGACCATGAGCTTTCAGCGTGTTTATATACACAATAGGCTCATATACAGCACATGCATACAACACTTTCGTGTGTCTAATGGATAAGAAACACCTGTGGCTGAATAGTGAAGTGGTTCTTATGGTACATTTAGACATTTAAACACACATACGTTTTCTGTATGCTCAGTACATTTCTGGGCATCAACCTTTGGGCACTGGCAGAACCCTTTAAACACGTAGCAACTAGTTACCAGATTGCAAGCACGTGACACCACCAGGAGTGTGTGAACTTGAATCCAAGAAGGAAGGGGCGGCTTTGAATGCTGTGATATTGTCCGACTCATCATGCCATCATGGTCAGTGTCTATGTTGTGGATATTGTTAACTGTTGTTTCATGTTTCAGAGCGACTATCGAATGTCTGACAGGCTGAAACAGACTCCTGAAAGAAAGTTCCACCTGGTAGATTTCCACGCTCGTGCCGCTCTTGTCTTGTAAGAAGTAATGGAAAAACTCATGAAAGTCATGTCCCCTCACATCCACTGTGTCCACGATCAATCAATCAATG
Source organism: Amniataba percoides (assembly GCA_037176925.1). NCBI lineage: Eukaryota > Metazoa > Chordata > Actinopteri > Centrarchiformes > Terapontidae > Amniataba > Amniataba percoides. The sequence continues at coordinate 464,155 of JBAJHX010000106.1, forward strand.
AAACCTCAGTTATATGGCACATCATATCAATTGCAACTAGGTACTCAAAATTTAATCAAATAAAAAAGAACATGGTTGATTAAAAAAAAAGATATCTGAGAAAAAAAAATAAAAATCATAATAAATAATGAATTGAAAATATCAATTGCAGATTTTAGATGCAAACATATCTAAATATATATATCACAGATTTTTGGTTTGCAGATTTCTGTGGACGAATCTTACCTAATATCTCAGGGAATATAAAAGATTTATACTGTGTGGGACTGTGTGCTAACATATGCTAACCTCAGTGTACAGAGGAAGATTTCACTGACCTATTTTTGTAATATAATGTCTCCTCCTTAATGAAAGTAAAAAGGAAAACTAATTTTAAAAAAACAACATTGCATATATCTCAAAGGTACTGGGGTGTGCCATCCAGCTGTGTTTGGAGCACTCCAACACATCTTCAATCTAAGCTTGAGTCTGGAGGGTGTCCCTGTGCCGTGGCGACTTTCTTCCTGGCACAACTACAGCCCTTGGTGTGACTGTCACTCAACCCTTTTCAGTTTGCCTAACAACCAGAACTTAAGGGTGGAGAACACTGTCATCTTCCTGCTTGATTGTATCTGTGCTCGCCTAGATGGGCTGGGTAACACTGCTGAGCATAATGGACAGTGAAGCACAGGACAAGTCACAGCTCATCTGCCTCAAAGATGGACAGCAGAGACATGGGATTCTGACTGGATTACAGTCCCATACAGCTCCGTTCTGTTCACTTCTTCAAAATGTGCACTTTTCTCTTTACAGTCTCTCTGTAGATTTCTTTCTCACCCTCTATCCCAGTCCCCCTGTTAAACAGTGACAGCAGTGGCCAAATGACTCTTTCTTTTTTTCTTTCTTTCTTTGTTTTTCTCTCTCTTTATCTCTCTCTGTACCGGTTTGTACCACAGACTACAAGTACTAAGTGATTTTGTTATATAACCCTCCCTACAGCTGTTACTCAGTCCACTCAAGAGGCATTACTGGCATGGAGCATTTCCAAACTGTATGTGTGTGTCCTTGTGTGTTATAAACATTAGTGTGAAATTTAGCTGTTTCTAAGAATTCTATATTTATGTTGTTTTGCATGGAGAAGAAGCTGGTTTCCCCCTCCATGAACTGCCACCTTACTGTGGTGGAGGGGTTTGTGTGCCCAAATGATCCTAGGAGCTATGTTGTCGAGGGTATTACGTCCCTGGTAGGGTCTCCCATGGCAAACAGGTCCTAGGTGAAGGGCCAGACTAAGTGCAGTTCAGAAGCCTTTCATGAAGAAATCAACAATGAGGATGGATTGGAGTTACCAGAGCCCCACCCTGGAGCCAGGCCTGGGATTTGGGCTCGCAGGCGAGTGCCTGGTGGCTGGCTCATTGCCCACAGGACCCGGCCGGGCTCAGCCAGAAACAGCAATGTTGGCCCACCTTCCAGTAGGATCACAACCCGCAGGAAGGTCCATGAGGGGCCGGTGCAATGTGGTTTGGGTAGCAGTCATGGTGGGGGGCCTCAGCAACCCAAACCCTGGACGAAACCTCTGGCGATAGGAACATGGAATGTCACCTTGCTGGGGGGAAAGGAGCCCGAGCTTGTGTGGGACGTTGAGAGGTACCGGCTAGAGATAGTCAGGCTCACCTCAATGCATAGTTTGGGCTCTGGAACCAGCTCCTTGAGGGGGGCTGGACGCTCCACTATTCTGGTGTTGCCCAGGGTGAGCACAAACGTATTGTGAAGGTCTGTTGGGAACGTCTGGCTGAGACCTCTATCAGGGAGATCTTCATCTCCCACCTCAGTAAGAGCTTCTTCCATATTCCGTGGGAGGCTGGGGACATTGAGTCCATGTGGACCATGTTCTCTGCCTCCATTGTCAATGTGGCAGCTAGAAGTTAATGAGACTGTCGTCCCTGTGGTGGACAGGGATCCTGTCAGGCTGAAGAAGGAGTTCTATCGGGCCATGTTGGCCTGTGGGACTCCTGACACAGTTGACGGGTACCGGCAGGTCAAGCAAGCTGCAGCACGTGCTGTCCTGGAGGCAAAAACTCGGGCCTGAGAGGAGTTCAGTGAGGCCATGGAGGACTATCATTTGTCCTCAAAGAAATTCTGGCAAACCGTCCAGCACCTCAGAAGAGGGAAGCAGTACTCCAACACTGTTTACAGTGCAGGTGGGAGGCTGTTGACCTCAACTGGGGACATTGTTGGACCTGCCTCAAGTGGCAGAGTTCTATTATCTCGGGGTCTTGTTCACAAGTGAGGGAATGATAGAGCATGAGATTGACAAGCAGATTGGTGCAGTGTCCACGGTCAGTGTACCGAACCGTCGTTGTGAAGGAGGAGCTCAATTTACCGGTCAATCTACACTCCAACCCTCACCTACGGTCATGAACTTTGAGTAATGGATACAAGAAATGAGTTTCCTCTCCAGGGTGTCTGGGCGCTCTCTTAGAGAGGGTGAGAAGCTCAGTCACTCTGGAGGAGCTCGGAGTAGAGCCCCTGCTCCTTCACATCGAGAGGAGTCAGCTGAGGTGGCTTGGCATCTGCACTGGATGCCTCCCTAATGAGGTGTTCCAGGCATGTTCCACTGGGAGGAGACCCTGGGGAAGACCCAGGACACACTGGAGAGATTATGTCTCTCGACTGGCCAGCACACACCTCGGAATCCTCCCCGGAAGAGCTGGAGGAAGTGTTGCTTGCTAACTAGTGATGGTATCCTCCAACACTGCACCATTGCAACATCCAGGGACTTGACATCGAGAGAGTGAGGACTTACAAGTACCTGGGTGTTCACTTAAATAACAAACTGGACTGGACTGACAACACTGACTCGCTCTAGAAGAAGGGTCAGAGCCGTCTTTACATGTTGAGGAGGCTGGCGTCTTTTGGTGTGTGCAGGCCACTGCTGAAGACTTTTTATGAGACTGTGGTGGCGTCTGTGGTCTCCTATGCAGTGGCCTGCTGGGGAGGGGGGTGTTCTGAGCGGGACAAGAAGAGGCTCAACAGACTGATCAAAAGAGCCAGCTCAGTCTGTGGCTGCCCCCTGGACTCCATCGAGATGATGGGGGAGAGGAGGGCTCTGGCCAAACTGTCCACCATCATGGACAACACCTCCCACCCTCTGCATCAGACTGTGGGGGCCTTAAGCAGCTCCTTCAGTAACAGACTCAGTAACAGGTGTAAGAAGGAGCACTTCCTTCCTTCTAGGTCCTTTATACCAAACACCATCAGACTGTTTAATGTTGCTCTGTAACACTGTTATTGCAACAAACATTTTCCATATCACTATAGGGCTGATGTTTACTGATGTTTCATCATTGCACTAATGTTTACTGAGGTCCTAGCTATGCACTTTATGGTCTCTTTCTCACCCGACTCATTTATTTAAACTTGTCATGGTTTGCATTTTGTTGTTTCTTGTGCCTCGTCTCCCTGTCTTGCCTTCCTGCCCTGTTTGGTTTTGTTTCTTGTGCCCTGTGTTCTGTATTTCGTGTGCATTTTAT
>JBAJHX010000106.1:475187-485418 GCA_037176925.1 Amniataba percoides
GGATACAAGCGGCCGAAATGAGTTTCCTCCGCAGGGTGGCTGGGCGCTCCCTTAGAGAGGGTGAGAAGCTCGGTCACAGGAGGAGCTCGGAGTAGAGCCGCTGCTCCTTCACATCGAGAGGAGTCAGCTGAGGTGGCTTGGGCATCTATATCAGATGCCCCCTGGACTCCTCCCCAGGGAGGTGTTCCAGGTATGTCCCGCCAGGAGGAGACCCCGGGGAAGACGCACCTCGGTATCCCCTATAAGAGCTGGAGGAGGTGTCTGGGGTGAGGGAAGTCTGGGCATCTCTACTCAGACTGCTGCCTCTGCGACCCGGCCCCGGACCAAGCGGAAGAAAATGATGATGATGATGATGAACTTCAAGATGACATTTTGGCAAACCACCTTCGTCATCAAACAGTCACCTCACTGACATTTGTACGTGGTGGGTGTTTCATACATAAAAGCAAAATATGAAATGAGGTCATATCTCTCAAGACATTTTATGCAATTCTCAATAGTGTCACTGTAGTTCAAGTATACTCTAGGAGTTGATAACAGATAACAGACAATCAATTGGATCTAGACCCACAAATGGACAAAAGACATGAGCTAGGGTCAAATCTTACATTGGAGTCTGACCTTGAGGAACCATGGTTGTAACCTGGAGATACTTTTTCATTTCCTGTACTGGAGTCCTGCTGTACAGTAGCTGATAACTGCTGCCCTTTTAAGCACGTAAGCATTCTGTTCAACAGAAACTGGTCCCTTTTTTATGAGGAATGCAGCAAAACTTCAATGTAATTCTGCAGTCTATAACCACACATCCAGCTCTGTTCCCATAAAGAAACCAGTGGCAACCAACAGACACCTCCAGAAAGCAAGATACACAAAAATGTGATGGATGTAAAGCATGATGTCCTTTAATGTTTGCTTGTGAACTTTCAGGCGTGAATCCATTGACTTGAGACTGGCTTGCAGTCTTTCTGCTAATCTAGGCCAAACAGATAAAAGTGGCATCTATTTTCTAAGAGTTAGAAGAAAATCAACTGGACTTGCTTGAGGTTGTCGTAGAGCTTTCAAGAACCTCAAGCAAGATGACTGAGATGAGAGGAGAAACCTTCAAGCCAAACATTGTGTTTGTTCAAGAAAGTGTTTGTCTTTTGTGTAACCACTAGTAAATTATCTGACTTACATTTGTGGGTGGTGTGTTACAGAGCATAGGTGTCAACCAAATTGAAGTGGAGAGTGTGTGATAAAACCTCTCCTGTGATTAGTAGACCACACATCCTGCTGCAGCTATGCTAATTAAACCTGCACATGGTTTCACATACCACAATGGTACATGAAAATTTTGTGTAGAAATTTGCACTATTAAACCTGAATGGAAAGGGCACACAAAGGGCCTTCCTTAGGTCCTCCTCATCAAATAATGCTAGTGAAGTGTGAATACACCGTGAAGCCAGCAGTTTCATATCATGAGTGTGATAAGCACCTGACCACAGAATAACATCCAGTCAAAGTGAAAACACAGGCTGAAGGAGGCTCAAGAAAAACAGGCTTTCAGATCCTCACTTGAAATTATAACAAGTAACTGTCACATCACAGATAGCTGTAGGCATCACTGATTCATTCTTTGAATTACTCCAAACATAATCTCATGTGCTCAAGGCCTTCCCCAAACTAAGCAGATACCACTCTTAGGTGCTATAAGCTGCTGTGCAGAATTCTGTAAATAGAATAATGAAATCTAACAAAAACTCAGATGAGATTAATAAGTCATGATGACAATGACGATATGGTAAGAAGAATATTCACTTTACTTTTAATTGTATTTAACTTAAATTGGATTATTTCTGTAAATTTAAGATTAAGGCATTTCCCTTCAATCTGAACAAGTGTGTTTTCCCCCAGTGTGGAAAGGCAGACTATGTGAACAAGACTCTGAAACACTTGTGAATTTCATCTGTACTGAAGAGAACATTTTAAGTATTATATATGTCGTGTAAAATCTGTTCTTATAAAAGCATATCACTATATGGATACATGATATATGATAAGTACTAAGGTGAGAGAAAGGTTTTGACCAAATGAACATCTGTTAAACAGGGGTGTATGTGCACATGCATTACTGGCTATTTAAAGGTGTTTATGTTGGAAAAAGAGCACACATTGTGAGTGTTCTGTATGTGTGTGGCCTTTAAAACAGTTTTACACAGGAAAAAAGAACACACCGATGATCCTAGTAAGATGAAGGTTCAGATGCAGTCACTCTGAATTTTCTTTGGAGAGAAGATTTCACACATACATGTGAAATTGGTATGGTACTGAACTTGGTATGGACAGTGAAGAAGTCATTAGCTCCCTTTAATGCACACACACACACACACACTTTACATTCTCAAACATGTATGTCTGGATCAGGCTGGATAATAGCCAGAGTGTCATGTGACCAAGGGACGAGGAAGTGTCGAGAGTGTTATTGTGTAATTGTGTAAGTGACAGTGTGGAAGACAGTAAAGCATTGCTGTGGAAAATGATCTCCATCCAGCTTCGTCCTTATCTAGAGTGATTCCAACCACCACCTACTGAACTCACACGTTACAACTACAACAGTGTGTTGCCTTGAGTGTAGCATGTGTACTCATGCATAAGAGACCTTAAATTCTCATGTGGAGTCGTTCAGTTATCAGTTATATCTAGCCCCTGAATTTGAAATTGTGAAGGTTTTGAAAATATTTGATATATGTTTTGTTTATATTGTTTTTTTTTTTTTTATTTATATTAAGTTCATTTGATCCTACCCATTTCATTGTCATTTTGTTTTTCAGCAAGGCTACCTTGGCTCCAGTAGAAGTCTCTTAAAGAAAAATATGCAATATTTCAGCATCATAAACAATGGCACGAATGACCTTCTCAAAAGCTGAGGCTGAAGAATCCAGCACAGGAATGCTTTAGTAATTTGTGGTTGGGGTACATTGGTATTCTGGATCTGAAAATACTGGAGACCAGTTAAGGGCAGTGTTGGTACAATAGGGAGTTCAAAGTTGGAGTACAGTGGAGAACCAGTTCTGTAGCCAGGACAGACTATTTGGACAGCTGGCACAGTTTAAGCAGACATAGAGTGTGACTGAGTTTGTGGTGAAGAGTTACGTATGAAAATCCTGTGACTATCTTAGCAATCTCTGTCTGCCTCTGTGTTGCACTGTATTTTTGGCACCTCCTCATTCAGTCTCTGATTACATATTATCTCATTTTCCCTTGTTCTCTTTTCTTTTCTTTTCTCTACACTCTGCCACCCACCTCTACCTTCTGCCCTTTACCAAAAAGTAAGTCGTGCTTTGTAAGCATTTGCTCCGCAATTCCTGTTCCTCAATAAAGAGGGAGACTAGGTTTCTGGCAGGCCATCCCAACAGCAATCCTGTGGCTTTGGCATCTTCAGAAAGAGAGAGGGAAAGAAAGGGTGGGAGAGAAAGAGAGAGAGAAAGAAAGAGGAAGAGGGAGAGAAATTGTCTAGGATGTTTGAGTTTACCCAAGTGTTTCCAACTGGGGTTCAGCTCCAGAAAATTTCAACTCAACCTTATAATCTCCTCTTGCAGCAATACTCTGGACAGTCTACCCTGCTGCTCGCCACTGACCCAGGTTCTTACTATACAAATGAAATCAGACTCAGAAGTATTTATATCAAGTCATTTATCTTCCAAAATATTTCATATTAGCATTATCTGATCTAGTGCCCTTATCAGTAGGCTGATATAATTCAAGAGTGCTTTTCTAGAACAACCCTATATGAACATTTTCAGATTTGCTACCCCCATGATTGAGCTTTAGTTAGGTTTAAGCAACCAAAAATATTCTATTGATATTTCGGTAGGATTGTGGTCATGGCTGAAAGAAACCAGCGTTGACTGTTGATAGGAGGTGGGGCTGCACATAGTCTCCAGTGTCACACGCTTTGCTCAGCCAGAACAGCAACGTACTGTCTGGCTATCTATTCGGTGCTTGTGAGAAAAAATGGGCATATTAAGCATTCTAGCAAAAATGATTAATGCTGGTGTTTTTCTGCTAAGAAAGATTTACCTTAAACTTATATTAAAGCATTTGTCAGCCCACAGTAGTCTCCCAAAGAAATCAACATTCATATGAGACAGTTCTGCAGAACCATGTACATCCAGTGCCTCATGAGTTCTCCTAATGTGGTATAGAGTTTGGTGTGGTAAAGAGGTATTAGGTGTCTACGTTCGCATTATCATCATCATGTTTCTGTCCAAATGACAAATCAATTATTCAGTTTTCTTTATCTGCAGCAGCTTTTTAGCTGCAAAATTTGCTATGTTATGCTTACATTAGCAAGTCTTTTAACCATAATGTTTATTTGTTTCTTACATGTACATATATAGTAGATATGGGTAACATTCAAAACATTCAAAAATAACTTTTCGTATTAAAAAACATAGTTGAACACAGTCTCTGCTTTAGCAAAACTATCAACATCCTGTCAAGCAAGTGAGCTGCACAACAGGAACAATGATTTCTACTGAATTTTAACAGTAATTCCTTTAAACCACAGTGGCAAATGTTACTGAAATATGTGTATTTCCTTGAGCCAGTTACCTCTTTAGCGTGACCCAGTCCTATTGACAAGAAACTAAAAAAACAGGAGGGAAAGCAAAGCAAAGAGTGAAAACTAAGTCATTTTTCATCAAAAAGAAGAAAGTTGCAGCTCTTCACATCTAGTTTAAGAATGAAAATATCCAGTTGCTCTCAGCCAGTTTGAATATGTGTGCCTGGGCTTTCAGAGTGGGTATGTAGTGAACACAGTACAGTGAACTTGGGATATACACCCAAACATGCACACAGTTATGCAGATGTGGTTGAAACAGTATTACAGTATCCAGGTTGTTAAAACTTCAGAGATCTTAAGAGCTAGTAGGTCCACCAGTGTCAGACTTAACTAACATTCCCACTTTTTTTCCCACATTCCCACATTCACGTTTTGTTTTTTAAAGAATAACCAATAAGGAAATTCCAACCCTCAATATTCTTTAATTACTTTTTTCAATTTACCCTCAGCAAGCCACTTTATACTTCTGTCTCAACTTAAAAATCTCGATCTTAAAACTTTAAACAAGGCATTTGATTTATGGAGCTAGCTGAGCCTGCCTCAGAGGAATCATGACCAGACAGACCTTTTCAGGTTCAAATCTTGTTCTCTTTGGACTTCTGTCTGCATAGACAGTCACATTGACCTTAATGACATTTAGAATGGCATAACTTTAGTATATATATCCTTTTCAACAGACGTAATAACATTTCAGTGCAATGAAGTTATAAATGATGATTGTATTAACATCTGCAATGACAAATATCAAAAAAAGAAATGTTTTGCCACTGTTGTCAGGTAATAAAGTTTATTACTGTATTATCAAAAAAGTGTTTATTACTGTATTATCAGTAATAAACACTTTTTTACGTGACAACAGTGGCAAAACATTTCTTTTTTTGATATTTGTCATTGCAGATGACCAAGAACCAAGAAAAATAGCTGCTTGTACTTTTGAATATGTGCAGTATTTTGAGAGGGCTTTTTTTGTTGTTTTTTACTTACTTCTTACAGTGTGTTTATGAATACAGCATTCCTGTCAATACAGTAAAAGCTTCCTGGGCCATCAGTTCATGAATTGCCCATAGCTCTAGCTGGGAACAGTACAGAAAGTAAATATGATGAAAAGACTAAAACCAACAAGCCCATTGGTACCCGTCTGATGGCCTCATGCCTCACTGAGCTCCTCCTTCAACCTAATCGGTGTCAGTCTCTTTGTCTCTCTGTCTTTGAGTCCATTCCCTCTCTCTCTCTCTCTCTCTCTCTCTCTCTCTCCCTCCCTGTTTCTCTCTGAGGTATTCCAGAGGGACATTTTATTTTAACAAGGGCTGGAAGAGGCCCAGGCAGTCGCATGTCAGACTCTGAGCAAGTGCCAGCTTCCCCCCTTCACCTCTCTCTCCCTGCCTCTCTGTTTCTGTTTCTCACCCCCAGTGCCTGACCCTCTCAGTGCTAACGCGCCTTCAGTTCCCTCCCCGTCCGCACACCGTGCCGGCAGGAAACTCAGCCAAGTGGAGTTCCTGAACAAGTGGGAGAGGAAGTGCAGTAATAAGGAATAAGGAAGGGGGTGTAGGTTTAAAAATAACTCGGCTATATAAGCCGAGGCAGGAGCCTACTCTCTGCCTCAAACTCTCACTCTGTGCTCCAGCGCTGCTCTGCCTTGGCTTGGAACTTGCCTCTCTCTCAGCTGCACACACACACACAGAACATCCCGGCTCCCTTTCTGTTGTAGTTAGTGCAGGTGCTTCCAAGAAGTTTAACAAAGACATAAAGTATGAACGCTGAGGAGAACCCAAAACAGAACGCAGTAACTGTGACAGAGAGAGAGAAAGCTTCATCTGTTTCTAACAAGAAAGTAAGACTGATGGTAGAAATTATTTCAATCAACTGATCAACTGTAAGCAAAGCTGAATTTATTCTGATAGTACACTGATACACTGATAGTAGATTGGTACGGTGTAGTATATGCAGTGATGAAGCCTTGAAGAGCTTAGAAACTTGGGTGTTTTAACATAGCATCACTGCTCTCAGAATTTTGCAGTGGCAGGCAATTGGTACCTGAGCCTTCAGTGTGGGTTTACCAGCTTAATCCACCACTATGACAAGCCATCGATACTATAAAAAAAAAAAAAACACACAACAAGGTCCAGTATTACAGAGTTCCTGTTCAGACCTGGCATTAACATCAGTCTTGAGTGATCGGACTTCAAGTGTCCTGCTCTGAATGTGACCATTCAGGCCTGGTATTTAAATACATCTGATCCACATGGATCTGGATCTCACTAACCGCTAACCATGCTGAGAGGCAGACGTTAGACTTTCTTCTGGAGGTTTCCTTCAGATTTTATTTTTACATTCATATATTCATCGTCATACAGCGGCAGGGTGTTTATAAAGCACGCAGAGAGGGAGTGAGGTGAGGGAGTGAAAGAGAGAGCGTGCTGTGTAATTTCGAGATTACGCTGTTTATTCATTAGAGAGGCACGTACTGAGGCATTTCACGTATTGAGAGTGAATACCATTATTATTATGATCAAGTCCAAACCTCTCACTACAGCCACAACTGTGCCATGTATATCATCAGATCAGAATAATATTCAATCATTCTTATTTATAATTTAATATTAATTTTTGTAAGTAAAATACATAATACTCACTAAGTTGCCGATCATTTATTATATACACAAAACCCATCCTCCTCTCTTTACAATGTCCAGCTTTTCTGGAAAAGTCCGCTTTGAAAATGGTATTTTAACACTTCCTGTGACCAAATCCATTTGTCCTTCTCCATCAGCTATTGTGGGCATAAAATGAAAAAAATGCAAAAGTATTAATGTGCACAGATCATTGAGGACGTACTTTGCTAGCAAAACGTGGCGATGAAAGCTTTGTTCTGACCATCCAATCAGAGGAGGGAAAGCTTCTGACATCATTGTGAGGCGAGTTTGAAAGCTGATTGGTTTCAAAAACTGTTCGGTTGCTATAGTTGAATGAAGGCAGGTCTTCACCACTGATTCTGCTGGGCCTGGGCAGATTAGATTGCACATAGAGACTGAAATCTGATTGGACGAAACATCAATAATTCACATACATGTACGGGAAGCTGCGCAGCCAAGACTATTGAAAGTAAATTAATACAATTTCATTGAACAAATATTATATTATTTAGGTTGTAGATATAGATTAATGATTCTGATAGTGTTTATGCCAGCAGAGAAGGCCTTGCTGGCCCTGAATTTAATCCATTGTTAATCCTGTTGTAATGTGTGAGATGGTGGCATTTTCACAGCATGTATGCATGACTTAAAAAGTTTATGTCTGTGATCCCCAAGTCAAAATGTGTGTATATATCTACATATGTTCATTGTGATGTTTTCATTTGAAGAAGAGTCTCAAAACTGGCCATATCTGTCTACATGGAGGAAGTTATGGACCCCCCCAAAAGTAATGTGTTAGCAGCCAGGCCCATTATCCTTGTGCCATTATGCAAATTTCAGCCTAAACAAAGACATGGAGTCAGATGAGCATTTGAGAACTTCTGCTTGCACATACAAATCATACATTGCTCCATCACAGTCTGATAACTGGACAAAACACACCAACTCTGCCTCTCATACATAAATCTATGCGTCCATCTCCATGTGAAGTGCTAAATTTTCAGTATATGTTGAGCACAGCCCTCCTTGCCTGCTGAGAGAGCACAGTTCCACCATTTGTTCTTCATGTCTAGTCTTCATGACAGAAACAGTCTGAAAAAGTGAAGTGTGAAAGAGAAAACAGGAGCCCGTCCAGTATGTATTGAGTTACAGCTACAGCACCATCAGCATTGACACAGGTGACTCCAGCACACATAGTTAACTGCTGAACCATGAGTCAGTGTGTGTAGAGAAGATGATACAGGAGAGAGGAGATGAAAGTTTATGAGTCTCTAGAGACATGGGATGAGAAGGGTAGAGGAAAGAGAGGAAGGAGACAGACAGTCAGCTAAGAGCAGAGTGGCAGTGCTTGAGAGCTGCTGCATTTCATCTGGTGGTCATTTTCTGAAGCATATAGATTATCATTATCAAAGTGACTAGAGAGCTGAAGTGCTGGCTGTAGCAGCAAGTTTTAGATGATCAAGGCAGCATCAGCCTGCCCCAGCTGCAGCTCTGCCTCTGCTAACAAGGAAAGTAAGACAAAGTGGGAAATATAATCATTTTTCAGTACATTTTACAGTACAATAGCTACCTTCTGTACTTTACTACATGCTTTCTGTGTTCAATGTAGAATGGACTCAAACCTCTGCAACAGAGGAATCAGATCAGCCTGATCAGCCAAACCTGTAATTATCTATCATTGAAGCAAACACAGGTAAATCCAAGTCTAATATCAGTGAAAACACTACAAGGCTGTGTTGTTTCTCAGAAGACCATCTCAGGTGATACAAAAAAACACCAAGGAGCGTTAGGTCTGTCCTCCCTGAATAATAACATAGGCAGTGTTTATAGTCATCTGCATAAAGTCTTCATGGCAGAAGTACTCTCAATTATATAAATATTTATCAAATATGGAAAATTCAACAGTTCCTTTCTAAAGCTTGCACAGGCAGTGTAACTGAATGTAACAATTCCACCTCACAGACTGATTTATATATAAATATTGTAAAGACAGCAATTCCATTAGTGTGCAGTCCATCTACTGAATATCGCATAACTAATGCACTTTTGCTTTCAGTCACTTGAAAGCTTCTAGACTAAAATTTTTGTCCAGTTTAGTCAGAAAAATAATGTTATTTTATTGCATTTATTGTAAGCAATTAGGCTTGTGGTGTGCTGCTCAAAGTTGAAAATTACATTTAAATAAAATCAAATAACCTAACTGTAAATAGCTTTTATGGGAACTACTCCCTGCTGAGGAAATAGTCTGTATGGAAACTACAGAAAAAAGTAAGATGCTTTAAAAATTCTAAACACTAAAGGTGTGGAGAGAGACTGCACGCCACCCATACTGTGGACTGAATTGATCGGTCGCTACATGCTGCACATCTGCACCTGCTCTGCAGCATGCTGCACTTTGACTCAGACTCATTACAATGGAATGCCACAAAATCACCAATGGCTGCCAGGCCTCCAAAAGTACTTGGCAGACTATCAAAGGCCAATCAGCCATTAACTACCATTTCAAGAGTGTAAAAGTACAGTATGTTATATGATCCTTCTGTCTGCCGCCAATTGGCTGTGCACCTGCCATTATTAACCAAGGCAAAGCATGTGGCGGCAGATTTACATCTACATTTTGTTTTGACAGAAGACAAATAAAATGAAGACAATGAGAGATCTGGAGGTCAGGTGAGCTTTATTACAAGGTGCTTTAGTTCCATAGCATGTAAACTGCTGACTGAGTCAGTCACAGCCTCTGTGATCCATAGGTAATTGTGATGCATAACATAGGTCTGATTCGCATGGCAGAAGGGTTTATCATTTGCATGCCACATCTAACAGAATGTGTTTGATGAGTACCGTCAGAACATAGATAGATAGATAGATAGATAGATAGATAGATAGATAGATAGATAGATAGATAGATAGATAGATATATAAATAGATAGATAGATAGATAGATAGATAGATAGATAGATAGATAGATAGATAGATAGATAGATAGATAGATAGA
>JBAJHX010000106.1:500832-516061 GCA_037176925.1 Amniataba percoides
AATAATAATAATAATAATAATAATAATAATAATAATAATAATAATAATAATAATAATAATAATAATAATAATAATACGTGCTACTATGACATAGATTTAATTTTTAAAAAGTTTGGAATGAAAGGTTTGTAGATTCGGCAGATAATGGAATGAAATCAAAGCATGACATTCCTCTACGAAGTCAGGATGAGTGGGTGGTTGCGGATGCATAAATAATCATGTTAAAGACATACGCTACATATCAAAAACATCACACTGGTTTCACAGGATACACAAAACAACAATAAAAATTAAAATTAAAATAAAGAGGATCTATTGCACAATGGAGGTATCAGATGACAAATACAGTCTGGAAGTCACCACTTCAAGCAGTACAGAGGGAGGTGGACAGAAGCACATGGAGGAGGAAAAGAAGGTCACAGTTCACAGTAGCCTGGGTATAATGTATCAATACTTTTTGGTACCAACATAATGCATCTGTAAGGGAACATGAAAAAGTACCACAAGTTCATCAATCAGTTGATGACTTCATTTTCCCTCGTTTTAGAGTGATTTATATTTGTACATACATTTAAGATATCAGATATTATTTCTTTGACAGAAAAAGAGATTCCAGAAAAAGTATAGTTTAAACACTTGAACCAGAAAGTTTCAAATGATACCTAGATCTAGTTCTCAGTGATCAAGGCTTTTCTGTTTGAGTGTTAAGTTCACTCTGATCTTGGAAACAGTAGTTTGACAAAAAACACCCTTTCCCTGAGCTCGAGCTGTGGTTAAAACCTCCAGAAAAGCCAGTATGTCCACCTTGAGTTAACTGTTTTTTTTTTAAAGTTTTTCTTTTACCCAGTTCTGATTCTGGGAGGTCCTATAGACGGCATCTGGCATTTCACATGACCACTGCTAAGTTTTCCACGGGGCCACTGTTTCATTGATTGTACAATTTATATTGTGTGAAAATACCAAATACCAAGTTTCCAAACCTCCTCCCAGAGCAGAAAGTACCATTGCATCCTGTGACACTTGGATCTACTTGACATTCTGCACATTTTTGTTCACATGTTCACATCTTCGGGTTGGCTTTCCAAATGAGCTGAGGTTCCAATCACATTGTTGTGAACAGGTTGGTGGAGCTTTAGTGAACTGGAAAATGCCGTAGTAAGGGCTTTCCATATCAAGCTAAAGTTTAACAGTTGGCACGTAAGAGCATGCTGCTTAATGTAATGCTTAGATAAGGATTAACACTAAAAACTAGAACCCAGCTGTTTTTTTAATTATAACTGGGCTTTTTAAAAGGTAGGAGAGTTGAAAGGACAGAGACTACCATGTTTTGTAGTATTTTTATGGGATGAATTGAAAATACAGAACACCAGTCTTTACCCTGGGTGGCACCTAACAAAACCTAAAATACCTTGTTATCAAAACAGTGTTGGCAATCCTCATCAAGACCTATGAATAAAAGCTAACAATGAGCAGGTCTGTTACGTGATAGCTAACAGCACCCTATTCAGTCAGGGAAGAAAACTAGATGGAAGTTCCTCATATAGTAACAGGTTCACCTCAGTGTCACAGGAGCATGGCGAGAACTCAAAATGCCAGTATGTGTTTCACGGGTCACAAGTGGGTGGAAGCTCTTCCGGAGATAATAGCCGTGACAACTTCTAGATGCTCTCCATGTACCAGGTTCACTGCTTCCCTACAGGTACAGTGTGTAACAGCTACTGCAAGGTCAACAGTCATGATATGTAAACTAAAAAAATCCAAAAGTTGCAGGGAGCGGCAGTTCGAAGGCTACACATCAACTTTAGCTTGAACACTTCTGTCCAATTCGGTGAATTCACATTATGTGGATCTGAATCATTTTACCCCCAGACAGGTAGCTTCATACATTGTAACATCTGGAAATAAGATCTTGTTTGATATTTCCGTTATCCTGTTAACCTCCTCATTACCATTATCATGTTCAGTGTGGTGTGTGGAGAGGGACATGTAACACTAAATAACATGAGGTCATCTTGTTATACCAGTCAGTGCAAGGCCTTCCTCTAAGGCTGCTGTAACCCAGCACCAAGACAAAGATTACATACCATCTTAGTACAGTAGTTACAAATGATTTTTATCACAATGACCTTGTGCAATCACAGAATCAATAAGTATTTTGTTTGTCCTGGACTTCTACCCAGAATCTATCTTGTTGGCATCTTATAGAGACCCAGCCCATGATCCAGGACCATCATATTACCTGTCACAGTCCTGGATGGGTATCTCATGGGACAGAACACATAAGACAACATACTACAAAACTGGCAGGTGTAAAATAACTAAAAACATAATTTACTGCGACTGAGAGATTATTTTCTTTTTCTTCTTCAATGCATATAATACAAAGGCAAATCTAATCATGACACAGGATTGTGTCCACTCTCAGTGGTGAGAGGGGACACAATCCTGTGTCATAGCCAGCAGTTTTATTACAGAAAGACTACTGACCATCTATACATATTGTGTGTATATAAGTGTACAGCAGCCCAACTCTTCTGTTGAACAGACTCCTGTTGGCAACTGACTTTAAAAAGTCATGTTTTTCTCCTTTATACCTGCCTTTTTATTAATAAGTTTGTATGTTATTTACTGTCTTGGGGCAATTTTTTTTTGTTATTAACATGATATTTCTGTCATTAGCACGATTGTACTTTCAAAACTGAGTTGGAGTGAAAAGTTTAAGTTCCATCAGAGGTCATCCAGCACTGTAGAACATTGTATCATGATCCTGAGCCCAAAGTAGTGCCAGTGGATACAACTGGTCTCATAATGAACAGTAACTATGTTGACAGTTTTGATTTGACAAACCCCAATGTATGACTTCTTTCTCCCCATGATTACCAAGTTATGGTTATGAAAAATGTCAAAATGCCGTCCCTTAGAGCAACATTTAAAACACGTTCTATTTGCAGGATTGTACTGCAGGAAGTCAACAAAACACTGACTACAGAATGATGACAGGTCATGGACGCACGCAGAGTTCAGACTCGCATATACAAAACATATACAACATGACATTTGAAACTACAACAGGTGGGCTCTGAGCAGAAAGTCCTCAGAAAATAAGTCCTAATGAAATCAAACTCCAGAGTCAACTTCAGCCTGTCTCACTCCAACATCAGTCACCTCTTCAAGTAAAAAGGACAACTCCAAGAAACACAAGGTGAGTGGTTAGGTCCATGCTGGGTCATCAAACTGTAACACATCAGAAACAGCACTATTTTCAGATTTTCAGCCTAATGACACCTCATTTCAGCCAGTTCCCAATCTTCCCAAACACTCTACAGCTTGTGCTTGCTGGTCTGTAGAGGACTGGAGTGACTAAAACTACAACTGTTCTTTTGAAACAAAACATATCAAAATAATAAAATAACGACAAGCTCCTGAAATAAAACTGTGTTAAAATCCTTCATCTCTAAAAACATAGCAAGGTCAAATGTAGAAAAATGAATTCCCTCGTTTTGCCTTTCATTTGTTGGATGTGGTATGACATCACAGCATTGGGATCAGAGCACAGCTGTCAATAAGACAAACCTCTGTTTATCTATATACAGTGGACAGAGGGAGAGCGTACTGCAGGTCATCACAGCAAACTCTACACAGTACAACCTCACACTCATGGACAAAGAAAATATATCTGTACAATTTGTTGCTGTCACTCCAAAGGATATGCTGACCTTTAAAACAGTTTCTGTCAGCTAACTGTCAGATCAGAGGGAACCAGTGTAATGGATCTTGTTTGTTTTTCAACACATTCAAGAGCAGTTGCTTTTTCCTTCTTCCCATAATGTGCCAAAAATGAAATGTCAACATGTCCAATGATGTTGGTCAAAAGTTCTCTTTTTCGCACAGGAGGAAGCAGAGCCAGAGGACGAGTGTGAGCCCAACCCTGCCACCTGCCACCACTCTGTGTGCATTATGTATGTATAAATTAGTATTTGTTTAAGGTAATTTGATTAAACACACATTAATTAGGAATATGCACCACTCAAACATAATATGAGAAAATAATAAGGGCCTTAAAGTTACATGTAAAGGTCAGTTTACACATCATAGTCAGTACTAGTCAGGCTATAAAAAGAAGTTGGGGAATAGTTTGACATCTTCAGTGGCTCCAGATGATCTTCAACTATAATCAACTAAAATAATCACTAATCACAGTTATGTCATTGGAGCTATCTTAACTTAACCCAGATGCACCCAACTCCAGGCCCTCTGCAGCACAGGACCTCATGAATAGCTATTAATGGCCTAAACACTTTAGTACATATTGTGCACAGCATATTCCTGAAGAAATCTGCAACAAAATAAATTACCGCAAACTGAGTGAACAATTATTTAGGGAAAAATGTTTCTGTTCACCCAGAGTCAGATGAGAAGGTCAATACTGATTTCATTTTTATACATCCAGCCAAGAGTTTATCCTAAGCACAGTGCAGAGGGGAATTGCTAACCTCCAGCAGAAGTGAAAAAACTCAACTAATATCGACCTTCTCACTTCTCTGGGTTAGCGACTGCATTTCCTGAATTTAATGAATTGTGAAAACTGTAAATTGAAAAATTCTCATCCTGAGGAGTGTCAGATCCATTCTTCTCTATACACCTCTCTATAAACAAACACATATGTGACACTTCATTCTGCAGCATTTTCTTACCAGCAACAACAACTCAACACTTAGTAGTGACTGACAATCTATATCATTGGCTCAAAGATATATTCATGTCAGCGCGATATATTAGGAAAATCCCTTTAATGACAAACCTTGGCAGTTTGAACTGCAGTGTTAATGTATCTTCACTACTGCTGTTTTGTTAGCATGCCAGTATCAACACGCTGAAATTCAAATTGACAAGGTGTTCTGTCAGCAGTAGTCAGCCAGCTCAGTCCAATGGATGG
The DNA here is from genome assembly GCA_037176925.1 of Amniataba percoides. Classification (NCBI taxonomy): domain Eukaryota; kingdom Metazoa; phylum Chordata; class Actinopteri; order Centrarchiformes; family Terapontidae; genus Amniataba; species Amniataba percoides. The sequence goes on from JBAJHX010000106.1 coordinate 505,769, forward strand.
ATCTGTCACATTACTATCCAGCCATTATAGTGCGTATTCACAGAGCATCCATGTGTTTCCATCAAGCCTCTATTGCCTCCTCCTCGTCCTCCTCTCCTTCTTCATCAGCTTTGCACTGACGACTTGTCTGCCTTCAGTTTTGCTGTCTTGTTTTTTTCAATGCAGGGTCAGTGGTGAGGGGAAACGTAAAATGTGGAGGTGCAGGTTGTGTGTGTGTGTCTGTGTGTGTGTGGACCACAGTTTGTATGAACAATCAAATGTTAGTTCAGTGATGTACTTTGTTTCTGAATATTTAGATGTAAGTCATGGTTGCCTGCACGTTAGCCTGTCTATGCGCAGTGTGTGTGTCTGTATGAGGTGGGGAGTCCACGTCACGCGTTGGACATCTCAGCCTTGCTGAGGGCAATAGCCAGCTCCAGATCTTCCTGCTCCTGCTGCCTGAGCCTCTTCAGCCGCTCGCGCTCTGCTCGCTCACTCTCCCGCTTTGCCCATTCCAGCTGCTGAGCTTCATTCCCAAACTACAGAGAGAGAAAGAGAGAAGAGGGAGAGAGAGATATTACAAGGAATGGCCAGTGTCACTGCTGTTTTCTCCAGGAAAAGCAACAATAATCCTGAAACACACAGGCAAGTTGAGAACTTCATATTAAAATGGAGCTTCTTTACTTATTCTTATCAACAGTTTTACAGCTCATTCTGTCAGTGTGACAATTTTGTAATTTACTAAGTAAACATCATTTTGTTTTTGTAGGATGCATGATGTATGTAGGATCTATCAAAACGAATGCTCCAACATACGTTCAAAATGTACCATTAACATACACACTTTTGATAACATGGCCATGCGAATTTCACTGTGTGTTCTCTTACCTTGACTTTGTCAGGTCCTGTCAGAGAGGTGGATTACAGAACAGAGGCATTATAAACAAGAAATCTCAAAACTCAGTGGATCTAAGCTAGTTTACAAAACATCATATCACAGAACACAGACAATGGAAAGGGATAACTGCAGAGCTTCTGTTCTTTAGTCTTTAACTACTTGTTTGTTGCATTTACTGAAAGAACATTATTCTTTCCACTGCAAACTACAAGCAAGTGTTAATCAAAGTAAATCATGAATTCTTACAGTGCTATAGCTACAGATTTGAAGTGGACACTTTTTGCCAATTAATGCCAAAGGTGACACAAATCAACTGTGGTCAAACAGAACTGTCAGTGTATACCTTCAAGTTGAAACAACCAACAGTGGGAACAAAAAGGAAAGAGCTAAACATGACCTCAACACAGGAGATGTGACATGCAGAGAGTGCGTGAAAATAAGGGGGATGATATCATCAAACTGCAATATGAAGCAACAGTATGGACACAATGAATATCAACCTGCTTATAACTGATCATACTCACTGCAAATAACTGTAAGCAAGATGGAAATGGCTATTACTGCTATTACTGTTTAATCATTGGTATCTCTCACTGGATTATCAACCACAGCGGGATTATTGTTGCACTATTAAGTAGTTCTGTCGGCAAAAGTTCTGGGACAATGAGGGAGGAGAAAATAACTTAGTAAATAAAACATTTAGCCGTCCTTAAAGTATCATTTCAAATACTACAAACTACAAGTGGATTTTGACCAGCATCTGAAGAAATAAAAAAACATAATGTATGACTGTGGGCCAGGCTGGAAGAAGTTGAAATAAAATAAGAGTATGATTTCATAAATGTATTCTTTGATAATTCTTGTAAAAGCTGCAAGAACTATCATATTGGTACACTAGTAAATGTTTAAAGGTTTTATTGTTCCAAGGATGTCTTTGAATACCAATTGTTCCTGTCAATAGTGACATTTTTTCTCAGGAAAGCTAATTATTTTTCATCAATAATTATTTAATTTGTACCAGTAAAGCAGTCAATCTGTTCCTGAGGTCTCATTAAAAAAGTCCTTGCTGCTGTATCAGGTTGCAGAATTAAGATGTGTGGAGGGATGCTTTAAAATTGTGAAAAAACAAACCTACAGTAGCACAACAACATAAAGGCATGCATAACAGGAACAGACAGCAGCTATAAAACACAGATCAGCTACTAACAAGGTAGATGATCACAGTAACACACACACAGACACACACAGACACACAGAGCAAGGTCATGCACGGCAGACAGATTCAAGAGCTGAGAGTTGAGTCGTGATACTGCTGTGTCTCATGTTAAAGGGACAGATCTGACCAGTAGCTGAACAGACTACCACCAGTCAATCAGACAGAGGCAGTGTCCCCTGCTGAGAACACAGAGATTATCTGGCTAAAGAGTGACTACCTGTCTGACTGAAATGCGAAATGCACAATATTCTTTCATTATTTGAAGGATTAAAGTTCTCATTGGTGTTTTCTTCTGGGTTTTAGCAGGTTTGTATTTCTTTCCATTAGTGCTCTCTCAGAGACCTTACAAGTCATATAAAGGGCTGAGATGCTTTCCTTTGCAAGAATGAGACAGTCACAACACAGCTCTGCTCTGCAAGCTATAGTTAGACAAACTACAATTTCTAAAGTGGGTTCAAACGCCCTGTCACAATCCTGAATATCTCTTTGACTGTCTGCTGCAGTTAAAATGATCTCCAGATAGGCTACTTGATTCTTTTTTCCCCCCCAAGTAATTTTCACTCACTTCTTTTAATGACTATTAAATAAGATGTGTTCTCACAAAAATGAAAAAAACAATATTTTGCCAAATGTGCTTATTTGCTTATCACGATGCATTAAGCCCATAGTTAGTGTTAGGAAATGGTTAGCTTAGCTTAGCATAAAGGGGCATACCTCCGAAGCTCACTGATTAAATCTGATCTGAAAACAGGAAAAAGTGAGGCAGATTCTGTTTGTAGATGTTTGTAGATGTCTGTTTGTTTGTTGATGGTCATTGTCAATAGATTCCAGTTTTTAATGAAGAGATGCAGACCATGAAATGATCAGTTTGTGCTACTTCTGTTTACATTCCCGTAGACACAAATTCTGAAATTGCTCTACATAAAACAGACCTTGGAACTGCCTTTCTCAAATTCTGCCCACATCTCCACGTGGGGAAACTAAACACTGGACCATGTTTACACAAACAGTCCTGGCTGCAACAAGCCACCCCAATTTGATCAATTAGACCAAATGTCTGAAATGGTCAAACCATCAGAGAAAACAATGTGGAAAGATGAAGGTACAGCAGCTCTAGAGGACTCTATCGAGTGCACAGCACCTATATAAAGATGCATTATGAGATGCAATACTGAGAAATATAAACCATCAGTAACATCATACCTCAGCAATTGTACTGCCGATGAGGTTATCCCAAAGACAGTGGGATACCCAACCAGAAAGTCTGTGTGAATTGACGGATTAGGAACCTGCTACCTAACCTATGGTCAAGTGACATGGAAGCAACACAGCCACAGTGTGACAGAAAGCTGGCATAAAGAAAGCTCAGCAGAAACATCAGAAGGGACTGGAGAGAAACCTCAGCACCAAAGGTATGTGGCCGGTAAACCGAACCATCACAGGCTACAAAAGCAGGACCACTCCATCTTTTACACTTGCTTAGATCTCCTCAACTATGAGTCAGCTGTAAAGTCTTCTCCACCTACAGATGACGGTACACTGTCCACAGCTGGGCTGCCGGGCCTCATGATATCCCTGGCCACGTACTATCAACATGTTCTGTTGCTCACATTTTTCAAATCTCACTGCTCTCACCCGTTTCAAGACATCCCTGTACCTAAAGGTCTGTAGTGTCTCGGTCAGTATAAATAACTACACTGCATAGCACTTGCATAGCGCCCCTGTTCTGTATATACATGTTTACAAGTACTGATATATTGTTTTTATTGCTATCATTATTTTAACATTTCTCTCTGTGTACTTGGCTCTTTATAAGTATTTTCTTTATTCCAAACAAATGACATATCGTGTTAAAAAGTGAGCTTTAGAGGGTGGGGTATTTTAAATGTGAAACAGCAATGTTATTAGCAAAGATGTTTTGAATGCACTGCAACAGAGAATCTAAAGCTGAGAGTGAACAGGTTGCCTTAGATGTGTGCTGTCCTGCCTTGTTAGCAAAGTGTTAAACAAATACTGTAGGGCCAGTGTACTCACTTTTGTAAGCTTAATGTATTCTGTTAGACTATTCTAGAATTTACAGTGTCAGATGAAATGTTAATCTTTGTTGTTGTGTGCTTTGTTGCCTTGGACATAAGGCTGGATGATGTATCTGGATAACTTGCCTGGACTAGAGCTGAAACAACTACTAAATTAACGAAGTAGTGGACTGATAGAAAGTTATTTGGCATTATTTGAAACATTTACTTCTTAGGTAGAGTTTAATCGATAATGAATACTAATGTTAGTTGAAGCCCTGATCTAAATAATGACATCACAGGCATTTTCATTCATTCGTGTTATAGATAAGCATTCTCATAATCTCTTTCCACATTGTGATTGGATCTCAATTTCCAATTAGTAACAACAAACATTTTTCTTTTTTCATGCATATTAAAATAAGATCACTTTTGTGAAAGTAAAGCTGTGACTGAGATGCAATCACTACACTTTGGTTTAATGGACAGCCACCATTTAGAGCTCTTTCTATTCATAAACAACACTTTGAGCACTCATCAGTCTTTTAAGTCTAGTGACTGTGCTGGTGTCTGTGCAGAGCTGTGTGACTCTAAACATGGACAGTTAAACAGTATCACCCATCTCAACTTACAGAACTGAAGTCTGCAAAACCCAAGGTAGAGTCTTTAGGGGCTTTACTTGATGCTGAAGATGTTATGAAAGGGTCTTTGCCGCTGAATGGATCTCCTGGGCCCTTTTTACTCTGAAATGGGTCAATGGCGTCACTGACAAATGGCTGGAAGGGATCACCAGGCTTGGAAGGGTCAGCTGAGCCAGACATGTTGACAGGTGTACTCTTACCTACAGACATAAAAGGCACAGGTTACCAAAGACAATAGTTTTCCTTACAATACATTGTTCTTATTGGCAAGTGACTATATTTTCCAGCATTTATTCAAATGCTTGCTGCCCAAAAACAATCATGAGCAACCTGTCCACAGCACTAATGTGACTTTGCTCTGTGACAATAATTTGACAAGTGACTAGGAAGTAAGGATAAAACTAAAATCTGAAATGTTGAGGCATTTTTTGAAAGTAAAAAGATCAAGGACACTCTGAAAAGATGCTTCTGGGATAGCACATACTGTGTGGTGAGGAAGACATGCTAACAGAAGCCAAAAAAAAAACAAAAAAAAAACAGAGAAGGATGTAAATAGTGTGTGTAGTGTAGTGTGTTCACTGAGAGATACCCTGACTCATCACTGCAGCTAACATGAGTAATTCTCACCTTTCTGAACTATGCTGATAAAACAGAATCTGATTTGAAGTGCTCTGGATTAAAACACATCACCACAAAATTATCTGGTTCTCATAGTTCAACCCACGCCCTGCTTCACCTCCGATGTCACCTCAAAGGCAGCTACCAACTTTTGAAACCCACAAAGGTTTCACCTCCAATATATACCAAAACAATTCATATCAATTCCCAACACAAATGTTTCTGCAGGTTATGTATGCAGGGTAACATCCTCCTGAGATAGGAAACATATAAAAACAGTTGGTATAGGAAAAAACACTGTCGAGGACAACAGCCAAAGCACCAAAACCAAAAGTGATATTCACTGAACCATTTTAACGGTTTCCTGGTAAATCACTTGGTTTGGTTTCTGCCCACATTACCTACTGTTGGTACACCAATTTACCCAGAAGACAGACAGACCATGTTGTTCATGTTCACAAACCACAAATGCACAAATGTGATCCACATACATTTATCAATTCTATATTTTACAGAAAATGACAGCACCAAAGCTACAATACATACTGCAAAACTAGAGAACATATTGAGGGAGAAAGTCCTTCACTGACATTAGTGGTTAGATAACCCTAACATACAGAACATCTGCATAACATCTGCAGGTTTTAGCAAGTTTTGAATGAATATTTTACATAGTCTTCTAACCTAAACCCTTTAAATTTGTATATAAAACAAAGAAAAGCAACAGAAACTGTTTAAATCTCATCATGAAAAATGACTTATAAGATACAAACACGATTAACTGATCAGAATAGCTGGGGGTTAATTTCATATGAATCAACTAATTGTTTCATCTCCAATTTTTTTTCTTACATTTTGCATCATGAGGAAAAAAAAAACAGAAAGTAATTCAAACTCTTGAACGTGGTAGTTTATTCTTAGGCTTGGGATCAGCATATATGAAAAACACTCTAGAATGAAGGACCACTAACTAGATGGTTTTCTTAATTTGAAATTGATGTGCCATTTTGAGATCTTACACTACATTTAAGACTCTTACAGAAATAACAACAAACTCTGATATTAATTAAAAGACTCCTGTTTCTCAGACTGGGTCCTGCTGTAAAACAACAGGTGAATGTATACATCAGCAATAAAAACAAATAGTAACAGAGTTGAAGTTGGGGCTGGCAGAGGATCGTGGGAACGTTAAGTACAGAACGACATCATGTTGCTTGTGTGGGTGTTAAACCACAGGACCAGTCCAACCGTTGTCATACAACATACACATACGCATTTAGTTCTATTACCCAGTTGGCTGATCAGGGTGAGCAGTTCACTTCACACTCCACGCTGAGCAAAACTGCATGCCTGGCAATCAGTTTTTTCCTCTTTCAGTAAACCGCGCGCGTTCACACACACAAAAACTCACACTTAAGAAACCACAATCATGAGCTCCACCCTGTTTTAAAATAATTCACTGCATTAGCGGCATCTAATTCTCTCTTCTCTTGTCTATCACAGGATTGTACATGCAACATGCAAAGTTTCATCTAATAAAAACACAGAAATGTTTTCTTAATTGTGCCAGTTTGTTTGCTGCACTGCATCATTGCCCCATTCACACCTCATTATGAGATGAGAGAAAGTTACAAAACATGCACGAGGATTTAAAGAAGAGTGAGAAAGAAAACATGAGCACTCTAAACTGAATGTATGAAGAGGACGATCATTTTATTGCTAACAATGCTGGTATTTGCCTACTTCACACAGCCTGACCCTCTATGAACCACTCACCCACGTTAACACACACACACTAACACACACTAACACACACACACACACAAAGGGAAGAGAGAGGAAGCAAGTTTGGGTGTGTCTGCAAACAACAGGCTAAGAAAACCACATATCATCGCTCTTACAACATCTCCTTCACATGTGCCTACAAACAAACATCAGAGTAACAGTTTGTGAACAACTGTCACAGAAGATCTACATAAAAGTTTAGGGCGCACTAATGTGAAGTTTACTCATTCAACAGCGGAGATAAGCCTTACTGCCAGCAGTTGGAGAATTATTGTTCCTGTTGAATAAATGACTGGCATCAAAGCTGTAACAGACTTCTCTCTTGTTCTCTTCTTGAACTGCTGATGGTGTATTATCAGCAAGAGTGAACAGTTTGAAACCGAGTGAAACACACACAGGAGGATTCTGTGGTTCTCACTGTGAGCACCAAGTCCCAAGGGACAGTGTTCCACTGTCCTCAAAAGACTTTTTGTCAAAAACAAGCATTCAGTGAGAATTACTGGAACATTCAAGGCATTTTTTTAAATATCTTTCAATTATCAATTTTATTTATTTCTATGCCATTAATGTAGAACTGGAAAGCTCAAATGTCACTGACACTAAAGTGGGAAGTGAAAGAAACTACTATTAATCTAATTTTAGACAGCACTTAAGTGTGTAGCCTGTTTACACTTTATTTTCAAGCATAGTGTTGAGGTGCACTACCATCCCACAATGCTAAAAAAACAGAGGTGTTACTCCTGGCTGCAAAAAACATGTAATGAACTCGAGATGGTAGTGAAACGGCTCCAAGAAGATGACAGAAAACAACCCAAGGTGTGACATCCCAGCACAATTCAAATAGACAGCAAAACTGGGCAACCTGATATCTAAAACTAATAAAAACTAAAAATGTCTTTAAATTGTTTAATATACCTGTGTTAAAGGCCTAATCATTCCATGCCACTGCTAGTTAAGTGGCTAAGAAACTACATAGAATTTAAGGCGTGTGATAATAGCGGCATGGCAAATAAGAGAAGGCTTTTATCTTCTCTGTACCCACAACAACATTCTTTCCTGTTGACAGATAAGATGAGCGCAGCATTTAGGCTGTGCTTTCTGCATCAGCTGAATATTTACTACAGAAAAGACAACATGTCTACATTTCAAAACAAGTTATTTTACTTATACTTATTTCACTTGATAAAAGCTGACATTCAAAAAGATGAAAATACCACATTCTATTGTATACTAAAATATTTTATACAGTCTTTGCTACACCTGTTTCGAGGTAACTAGTCTTTTCATCAAGTACTGTTTCTATTTCTTAGGTGTGAAAAGAAACAAGTGCACTATATATATATATATATATATATATATGTACACACACATATATATACATATATGTATATATTATTTATTATTTTATTATTTTATATTATCCACATATACATAAATATATATATATACACACACACACACACACACACACGTGTGTATAAGAGAATTATCACTAACTCTGAAGCTGGAATTTTTTTGTTTAAAGTTTAGTCTCTATACTTATTTTGTTTCCACCTTATCTTTTCATTCATTTCTATTACAAATTCCTTTCTCATTTTTTTTCTCAACAATTCTTCCAATTTTTTTGTTCATTATTTGTCCTACTTCTGGTCACAGTCCCTGAAAACATACACACCTCCTCTTCCTTTTCATGCCTGTGCATGATGTTGATGTGGTAATCACACTATGCAAAACCTACCACCTATCTTGGTTTTCGATTAAGCCAAAGCCCTAGTTCCTTTTTAAGCTAACCTCTGTTCCACTAGCCTAAGCCAGCTAATGCAAGTTCTCATTGGCACTTCTTCATTATTTATCTTTCTGGAAATATCAAGTTATGGGTAATGGGGTTTAACATACAGTTTCTAAGCCAAATGAGACAGTAGAATAAACTGACAGTAAAAAACAGTGTATGAGTTTTTTCAGACAAGGCCCAACAATAAGGTGCTCTGTAAGCTCATATCACACCAGTACAACGTTGCATTAACACTTGAAGTGGAATCATCTTTGAAGCCCTGTGTCTAGACACCAGCCACAGAGCATTACAAGTCCTGTTCACTTTTTGTCAGTTTACTGACGTGTGTGTGTATGTTTTTGTTAACAGTAGTCACTTAACATGGATTTCCTAAATGTTTCTTCACTGCCCTCATGTTGAAAGCAATTCCTGCATGCTGCTGAGGTAATATTAATATATTGTTACACCATGTGCCTTCTAATGTTGTTATGTTGACTGTATTATATTTTCTGTTGACTTTGGCATGTATGAGTGAGAAAAGGGCTTAAACCAACATTACAGACTGTTGTTAGTAAATTTTTTTTCTACACTGAAGCCAAAATATATGAGACAGTGATCTTCACCGTTGACTGCATATTACTCCAATGATTAAATAAATCACTGGTGTTAAGTCAAGTACTTAAGTCTTAAGTAAGTAAAGAGGAAAAGGATAGCAATGACATACAGTGATTAAATGTATCAGAAGCAATCCTTTTAAATTTGAGCTTCAGTATTCTGATCAGGTCTCTGACAAATACTTAAGACTGGGCTAGGTTTAGTTGTGAATAATGCCCTGCAGTGCATACTGTTTCTTGTTACATATGTTTGGTTTTAAGAGAAGATGACAGAATAAAATACTGAAATATTATTGGGACAAGTTCTTTACGTATTTATTTTAGATAAATTCACTGTTATAGTAATTGAATAACCCAGCCCTTCATGGATACCTCTAAAAAACTGTTATGCAGTGTTGCTTTCCCTCCTACTTATTTACTTCTCCCCCCTCCACATGCATTCAGTGTGGCACTCACCACTGGGTGGTTTGGGTCTTGGGGGAACACTTTTCTTCGGTGGCAGAGCTGGCATGTCATTTTTCCTGCTGAATGGGTCGTCCACAAACACTGACTAGAAAAAAAGGGTGAGAGGAAGAATAAGTCATTTTGGTGAACTATAATATGACAGGCAGTGACACAAAATATGTGGAAACTCAACATTTTAAACAAAGAAAGAACAACAAAACAAAAATATTCATTATGATATACACTCACCGGCCACTTTATTAGGTACACCTGTCCAACTGCTCATTAACACTTAATTTCTAATCAGCCAAT
>JBAJHX010000106.1:556347-567592 GCA_037176925.1 Amniataba percoides
AAAGTTCTGCACGTCTGCCCTGGATATCACAGGTGGGCAGTGGTCCTCCTGAGCCTTTTGCACCTTCACAGCTGGAGAGGCGCTCTTGAAGTTGGCATAAAACGTGTTCAGTTCGTCAGGTAGAGATGCAGACATCACCTCAGCGCTGCTGATCTTCTTTTTACAGTCAGTTAGAGTTTTAATCCAGCCCACATGCTCCTGATGTTGGAGCCCTGGTAGAAAGAATCAAATTTGTCCCTGTATTGTCTCTTTGCCCTGCTGATGGATCTCCGGAGTGCGTACCTGGACTTCCTGTACTCCTCCAAATCCCCAGTGAGTTGTAGGCGGTGGGCCGTGCTTTATGTTTGGACTTCTCCGTTAACCCAGGGCTTCTGATTGGGGCATGTCTGTACGGTAATCCTTGGTACAACGTCATTGATGCATTTTCCGATGTAACCAATGACCGCATCCATGCATGTGTTTATGTCTCTGTCCTTAAACACATCACTCCGTTGTCGTGAAGGAGTCGCTCAGAGCCGAGTCTGATTGGTCGGACCACTGCTGAATGGTCCGTGTCACTTGCACGTCACGCTTCAATTTCTGCTTATAGGAAGGCAGCAGCAGAACTGAGCCGCGGTCTGATTTTCCGAATGGAGAACGAGGAAGGGACTTGTATGTATCCGCATAAGGGGTGTAAACATGATCGACTGTGTGCTCGTGATCATGAGACGCTCCAGGTCCAGAGAACAGCCTGTAGAAATAATGGTCTATGCACCACTTCACCATGACGCAGACGCCACTTCCCTTGCTCTTCCCTGAATGTAGTGTTCGGTCCTGTCAGGACAACACAATGGCGGAGTCCGGGATAGAGGGGTTGAGCCACGTTTTCGTGAAAACCAAAACATTACAGTTCTTAATCTCACATTGAAACGCCATCCTGCTCCGGAGTTCATCTAGTTTGTTAGGCCACTTACCAACAACAGTTGTGTGTTCCAAAGTGTTTGCAGTTATTATTATAATTAGGATAATTTCGCAAATGGTTACCTGCTGTGAAATCGAAGTACTGTTGCTATGGTTTCCATATATACTGTTTCACTGGGACTCACACCACTGTGGCAAGCTCCCTTCAGTTAATTTAGAAAGAATACAATGCTTGGCTCTCCATCGGGAAGCAACAGAGGCACCAAGTAACATAAATGTGTCTTTGGAAAACTGGCAAAGTTTCTCCTGTGAGTATGGCCCCAATCCCAGAATATTTGAGCCAAACTAAGATCAATATAGTATCCTGTACCTTACACCAAAATTGTGTACGTAATTAAATCATCTGATCAGGATCGTTTCTGGCATAGAAACATCTTAGTGGAAGGTTTTCAATGTAAGACATCTATGGAGGAAGCATTATGTACCAATGACAAAACCTTAACTGCAATCATACACAGAGAAGTAAAAGTGATTTGAAATAATTATCAATAGAAAAAAAAATCTAATTAAAGTAGGAGAGTGGTGAGTAGGAGTTACTCTGTCTGAAAAAACAATCTGAAGAGACACTAACCTTTGTAACCATAACCACCACAAAGTTTTTCTCATCGATTTTGTACTCCTTCAGCGGGGTGTCATCATTTAAGATTTTTCCTGTGACAGTCAAGCGGGAACAACATAAGAGAAAATATTTATCAAACGATTTCTGGATATGAATCTAATATAATGCACAGTATTGAGAGTAACTTGTCAGGAGATATGAGAGGTACAAGGTGAATAGGTTATTATCCTAGCAGTACTGTGAGTATTTACACTTTTGTTTTGTTTGACCTTTGAACATTTTCTCTATAGACTTTTATCTAAGCAGATAAAAAACAAGTTTTCGTGTTGAGACCACAACACCTAAACTCAAATGTTAAAGTAATATTGACCAACTAATCCATGAAAATGTTCATTGTCTGTTGGATAAATTTTCTTTTCCTGTCTCTTCTACATATTGACAAATTACATATTGCATTTGGGATATTACACCAGGGCCACTCACCAACAACAGTTGTGTGTTCTAATGTGTTTGCAGTCATTTTTACCATGATTAACGTATTTCTATTACTATAATAGTTAGTTATTAGTAGTTGTATTTAAAATTTTGCTCTTTCTCTCTTTATCCAACCTGTCAAGACAGATTGCTGCTTGCTAAAGACCTGGTTCTGCATGGTGTCACTGTCTGTTGTTGTTGTTGTTCCTTGCTAAAATGGTCTAGATCTGGGGGGTATTTCAGGAAGGTGGATTAAGGGAAAGCCTGGCTTATTTCAGTAAGTCTGGCTCATTTAAGGGCGAGTTCCATTCCATCACTGTGGCTTATTTGAATGCCTGCTGAGTAACCACGGTAACTTATGCTGCAGAACTAGCCTGCTCGCGGGCAGCTAACTGTCAGGCTTAGTTTAGCTTTGTGTCAAAGAATGTCTGACAGGCTGAAACAGACTCCTAAAAAAAAGTTCCACCTAGTAGATTTCCATGCTCGTGCCGCTCATGTCTTGTAAAAAGTCATGGAAAAACTCGTGAAAATCACGTCTCCATGCTTTCACTGTCTCCACAATCAATCAGTCAATGAAACCTCAGTTATATGGCACAATTTTCACTGGTTTGCGGATTTCTGCGGGCAAATCTTACCTCATTCATAAGCAAATATAAAGGGTTTATACTGTCTAACTGTGTGGGACTGTGTGCTAACATACGCTAACCTCACTGTACAGAGAGAGAGATTTCACTGACTTATTTTTTTCAATGTAATGTCTCCTCCTTTTCTCTATTTCTCCTTTTCTTATTATCTTATTTTATTTTATTCTTATTTTATTTTAATTTTATTTTATTGTGTCTATATTTCTATTATTCTTATTTTATTCTATGTCTTGCTTTTCTTACTGTCTATTTTACAGTGTTTTGCTGCTGTTGAACTGTAAATTTCCCCGCTGTGGGACTAATAAAGGAATCTGAATCTGCATAATAAAAGTAAACAGGAAAACTAATAACAATGTGCTCAACATTGTTGAAACAGCTTTCCACATATTGTGCAGTTTCAGTAATACTTATGATCCTTGAGGACTCAAACCTGCAACCATCTGGGTCCCAAACCAAGTCCCTACAGACTGAGCTACTACAACTCTGACTGTGTGCTTCACTTAGAAACATTGGGCTCATGACGATTGATTTTCATCTGCTTTTCTCCATCAACTCGTCAGGGCTTCTTACGTTCTTCGGGCACTTGCGCATAGTCGGGCTGTGTAAGCCTCGCTTGAATTAGCCTCGACTACATCAGGCTGAAATGTGTTAGTGGAACAACTTGAGGCTTAATTTGGAGATGGAGTTAGTTACAAGCGAGGCTTTCTCCAGTCAGCCTGGCTTTCTTTAGCCACGTTGATGGAATACCCCTCAGCTCTACATGTTAAGTGTCTTGAGATAATATTTGTTGTTATTAAATGCTACATAAATAAAACTGACTTCACTTGACTCTGGCTCACCTGCATAGATGAGTTTTTGTCCCACCGCAGGAAATGCATCTTTTCCTCTGTCCTCCTCTATTTTCTCCTTCAGGGCTTCCACCTGGCAACAATCAACAGATGAAACATTGATATTACTGGGAAGATGAAATTGAAATTATTCCAAATGTTACTCCATGTCAATGAAAATGACATTGGTTCAGTGTGAGACCTGTGGCTCAAAATATGTTATGGGAATGTGTCTCTGTTCAAAAGAGAACACGTGTTGTCACAAAAATCTGTATGAAGATAGATCTGACAGTTTATATACAGTTTCTGAGGCAAACAATGTAAAAACATAACAAGAGCTTACAGTAGCTGTTGGTCAAAAGTTAATCTGAAGTGTTGGAATTACATAAATTGTTACTTATATGAATGTGTTTGTCTGTCTCATGTAAACATGACTTTTTGGTGTATCCATTCATCTCTTTTTTTGTAATTTCCTTTGATTATTTCCTCTGTTGTTTCTATTTGGATATTGATCTTTGTTGTTACTGTCCATTTGTGCAAATAAATTAATTGGAGAATTATACCAGGGTTGAATTAGTGTCTATCCCCAAAATGACTGAAAGAGCAGAAAGCTACCATATTTAGTAAAAATATGAAATAAACAAGTGTGCCTGTGTTTCGGATTAGGTTAGATCTGATGAAACTCCACTTCATGAGCCAGCATGAGTAACAGCACAATAAAAACACTTCAGTCTGTCACCAAAAAGTTCACATAATAAACTGATGTACCAAAAACACAGAGCAAAGATGCAAGGACAGAAGGCAGTGATGTGTGATATAGCTACAAATGAGTGTTTGTTATGGTCATCAAAGAGCTGTCACTAGAGAGTGAAACCTTAATAAGTTACAGCAGTTAAATGTTGTTTACCATGCTAGTGCCACTGACTGCTGTGATCACTGGGAGTCACCTAATCATACTTTATATTCGTTCATATAAAGTAGTAGAAGTAGTAGAAGTTTCCCAGTACGTGATAAGTAAACTCTGAAAGGTTTTGCTCTTTTCCGCTTACAAACGTTTACTCCTAAGTCTTCTCATTAACACTAAAAGAAAAGAGTTTCAAATATTGCATCGTCATTCATGGTGACACACTGAACAGGTCAAACTCTGTCAAGTTTCAACAAAGCACAAACATTTCCGGTTGGTGTTTTCAACATAAACAATTCCGCTCTTCAGCTGTTTGCCGTCCTGAGTGAAATCAAACAAAGGAATACAGGTTATTATGAAGCAATTGAAACCATAATTTTGGTTTTACCGTTGGTTTCACCGGGCGTACACTAAACTATCAGATGCTTTTAGGTTATTGAAATATCTTACGCTTTTACCTTGAAGGGAAAGTTGCTCAATTCCGGTCTTTCACGCGCTAAGTCTAACTACATTACCTGACATGAACTCAGGCAGCTTTAATAACTTACCTGACCGCATATTTGTCACACTGACCCAACATGTCTGTTTCAAATCAGAAGAATAAGCACCCTGCCCCCTCTCGGGAGTGGGACAGTCGTGTGTGTGAACGTCGCTCATGCCCGTATGCCCCGGTGTGTACGGCAGCTCTCCCGGCCTGACCGTGTTTACTTCAGCCCGTTAACTTCACTCACCGTCAGTTCTGGATCTATTTCGATTTTGAACGTCTGCTGCTGGAGGGTCTTCAGTGTTATCGTCAGCATCTTTCGAAGCGGCGTCAGAGGCGGCTGGGCTTAAAATCAGTGCAGTTTGTCGCCTGAAGCTGTTCTCTTTCGCTCAGTCTCTATTTATCTGGGTCTAAATGTATGTGTGACTCAGCTGTCTGAGGAGCGCGCGGCGGACTGCGCAAGCACGCCATCTACTGCTGGAGGCGGGGCATAGCGCGGACTGGCAGCGCGCGCCGCCTTCACGGCTGTCGGAATATTCCGTCTCGGAGAGCGCAGGTCAATTAGCCAGCAAAACCTAAGCTCATCATCTCGTCATCTGGGGGATTTCTTCATGCCTCGCTTCATCAGGCACAAATCATTTTCAATGATGTGATGAACCAGACAATGCATTCACAAAAGCTAAGGATCATTGTTGACAAAACGTTGAAATTGCCCATAGGCGTTTACAGCTCCATTGAATGCCTACATTTGAAACCTTTACGTCCAGTTCTTACATTTTCCATATATCCCAAACATAGCAAGTAAGAATAACACGTCAGGAGTTACGACCTTGTAAGCAACACAAGGACAGACGTCTGCAAGCTAAATCGGAACAGTTACAAGGAAATATGTGGACTGAAAAACTAGGAAAAAGATCAAAAGAAAAAAGTATCTGTATTGGATACTTTTACTTCTACTTCAGTGATTAAGTACTGCATGTCGGGGTGGGGTGGGGGGGTCACCAGCTTTTTGAATTGTGATTTCTTCAATTATTCAATGATCCTATACTTGCCTTAATCATACCATCTAATACTGTATATCACTCATTGAAATATTAGTCAACTGAGGTGCTGTGAAAAAGTTCTGTAAATATTTCAGGTGTGAATGTGCCCTCTGTCTTACAGTATCATAGAGTTATGCCAGCACATGCTGATATTTGCTCTGGAACATGTTTCTGTTACAGCAGATAGCTGAAAAGCTAAACTGAGTCTTTGAATTACTGTAGCTGTATATACTACATATGTATGTAGACCGAAGTGGCAAAGACTCCTGAATTCATGAGGCACTGGAAGAAAACACAGTATCTCAGATTGTAGATAGTGTCCACGGGTTTGTGTCAGCATCATGAATAAATGAATGAATTCATACAGAAGGCACAATTTTCTCTTTAGCCATACTGATATATAGCCTATTATACTCCATTTCAAAGCAATACCATGGACATGACTCTTCATTCTTTGTTTAGAAAGATCAAGGAGGACATTCATCTCCAACTCAGCAATCCTTGTACAGAGCCAAGGGTTACTATCCTCCCCCACACAAAATCACCCATTATCATTAAGTTCCATACTTACATATAATCTTAATCAATTAAGATTATACTTATATGTAATCTTAAACAAGCTAACTTGAATTTGTGATGAATGAAAGCCATGAGATGTAGCTGAGACTTACAAAAGCCACTATAACCTTGTGTTGAGATTAATTTGTCAAACATACAGTTTCTAAGAATCAACTTGTCAAAAGGATTTAAACTTGTTCCAGTATATTTCCCAAAAAAAGGTACTAAAAAATGATTGCTTGCAAAACTCAAGTGTCACACTTGTACAATACCATGATAAGTGAAAACATCCCACTAATAATAAACGGGAGTACCATGTTTGTTTTTAATCACCATTCTATCAACCAATCAATCTCCTCACACTGATGGACACATTGACACATCCACAGCTACTGAAAACATGTCAGCTTGTTGAGAGAAGCTTCAATTTATTCACTGAAACTCAAACAGTGTGTGCCCATGAGACAGTCACTCATTCAGACAATGAGAAAATGAGGATTTTTTTTTAAAACTCTCTCTCTCTCTCTCTCTCTCACACACACGCACACACACACACACACACAAACAAACATATAACACGCATAACTGAAATCAGGATTTTTGGAATTTACATGTTGTAATGATTGAATAAATTATGAAGGGGTCAATTAAAAAACAATATTCCATAGCAAAACAAATGCACAAACCAGACATCACAGACTCTTGATTTACTGGACAAGTAATAATAAAAATGAATTGGTTCTGGGAATAATTGCAAAATGCACACACCATGGGACCAATCATGTTCAGTAAATCACATTAAATTACAAAATTCTCAACCAAAGCAGACGAACAATCAGGGGAAAACCAACATGTAAACCCTTCTCCCTTCTCCAATTTGAAGGCCAAGAAAAAAAGAGTAACAAGGGAATCAAAAATGAAATCAGACCAGACCCCACCTGTCACCCCTCCCTGCCCCTACACCTGAATAACAGGCTGCTGTATGAAACACCAGAGCCCATAGGGCTTTTTCTGATTTTCTGTTGTTACTTTGAACCTGCAGAGAGAAGCACACAGTCCACCATGTGGGTCCTTTTCTCTACAACTCATCCTTCTCTTTGATGTCGCTTTCCTCTCCATCTGTCTCAGCATCCTCGTCCACCTCGTCGTCATGCTCACCCTCTTCCTCTGCCTCCTCATCCTCGCCGTCTTCTTCATCCTCATCCTCCTCATCACCTTCAGTGTCCTTCTTGCTCTTCTCCTCCTCCTCCCTCAGTTTCCTCTCCAAGTCCTCCTGCTCTTCCTTCATCTTCTTCTCTGGTCCCTGGAGGGCAAGAAGACAAGCTGTTTTAATGTCCTGTTAATACAGCCGGAGCATGGTGCTTACGTTGACAATGCTGAATAGTATTTGATGGTTACTGATACAAAATAATTGCCTGTATGTTGATGTCATGACAGTTTTGATTTATCTCACACTGTAGAACACTGCTTCTTGGCTTCAGCTGAGTTCATACAACAAATGACTATTTGATTTTTTTTTCTTCTTCTTCTTATTCTTGGGAGTTGAATTGTGACAAGCTGATGTGCTGAGTAAAATTTAAGAGCCACAGACAGATCACGGACATTGACATAGCTTATCCCAGAGGCAGGCTATGAGAGAGCAGTGTTTCATGAAATCAATAATCACTTGTAAGATGCGAGTTACAACACCTGTGGCTATGGATGTCCTATAACACTGATGCTGATTGAGTGCATACTGTGACACTTGTCTTCTCCAAGTCCAGACAACTTAGCGCCTAAAGCATGCTTGAAGAAAAAACGAGCAGAGGACTTGGGCTATTTTTTCAAATGTGGACAGTACTATGTTTATAATGATTTTTCCTTCTTTTGTCAAATATGACATGTAATATTTGGAATCAAACAGTAAAGTTTGCGACCACATGGCCATGTGGACAGTTTGGGCTATTAAGGCGCCCCTTCATCATGTTACACATACACTAAAGAATTAACAGACAAAAAAAAATCAATAAATTAATTGTTCATAAAACTATTGTCCTGTTTACTCTAGAATACACATTACAGGGTACAGTAGTCTCTACATGCAGTATTTACAGTATGGTCCTACCTTAGTAGTTCCCCAAGTTTCCTTCCCAAACTCCTCTGCTTCTTTGACATTGTCAGTGATCAGGAAGTTGTCAAAGATGGTGCCAGATTTGACCTGAACAAAGAATCAGAATCACTGTTACATAGTAGGGCTGTTCAATATGACCAAAATCTAACCAGCTCGTACCCGATAATGATACCTATCCCCACAGTGTACAGTTTGTTTAAGTATCAGAGCGTACCTGTCACATGCATTCATGTTTCATTTGTGGCTCATTTCAAAGTTTATGTAACCACTATTCCTATAATGGCAAGTTCACATATATTAGTCAATCATAATCAGTCATATTAGTTAATGTTAGTTAGTTATAGACTAAAGAAAAAAAAGACTTAATTCACTGTGCCACTCACAGGCCATATCTAGCTATGGCTATCTAGCAGCAACCTTTAAGTTGGAATGTTTTTTATGGTTTATTATGGTTCTTAATTATGGTTCCAGATTATGAATTCAATTCGTCAACAAACCTTAAATGTCAATATTCCACTTGGCTCTCTGGCATGACTTTAACTCTAATTCTGTAACTTCAATGAATAAATAGTTTAGGTTAAATAAACTTAAGTGGCGGCATAATTAGCACACTGAGGTTTTCTGTTCCTGCCTGAACTTCCCTACCCAAACCACGTCCATGTGTCTGAGGTAGTCCCGCCTTTAATTGGGAGCTCCTCATTTTGTCTTTCTCCTGTTTGTTACTGCCCTGTTCTGTATCACTCTCATTCTCGTGTTTGTGTTGCCTTGCTTTCATGCAAATTTCTTGCTGCATCTGTAATGTGTAAGAACGCAAAGTGTTGCCCAAATGACTGTATAGAGTGTCAAATAAACGATGGACCATAACAAGAACAGTGTTTCTATCTATCATGTCACACACCAAGCATATCTGAGTGAATCCAGATGAACAAATATTTGTTTCAACTGAACTGTTTCATTGATTTTTACAATAAACTAAAAGCAGCCCAGGAAATATAATTAGGAAAAGGAAAGGATATATAATATGTAATTTAGTTATTTAGTTACAACACTCAGTAGATAATCATTACCTGCCACAGATCCAGGCCCAGTACTCCAATTTTATCAAACTTGTACATGGTGGCATCATGAGTGTATTCTGGATTGTCGATCTCAGGGTGGACCCAGGCTCCCTTGTAGTTTGGGTTGTCAATCTGCTTAGGTTTCCACTCACCCTGCATAGACAACACAAGGAATTAGGGCAACTGATGGGACTGATTAGACCAATTCCATGTCTTCAAAATCTTACCCCCCTACCCAAAACCCACATCCTAACCCTTAAAATATATCTATATCTTCCCCACAGACACCGGTAAAAGGATTTCATGGTGATTGATCATTTTGTCTAGAAAAGCTTAAGCTATAGAAGCCATACCTTATAGTCTGGGTTTGTGATCATAGGAGGTTCCCATTCTCCATCCATGTCCTCATCCCAGTCATCAGGCTTCTTGGCATCAGGGTCAGGGATGGTCTCTGGCTTGTCCCAGTCCTGGAAGACAGTAGAACTCGAGTTTTACTGCTTAACTCCTAATTGTTAAAAGACAATGTTATAACATTGTACACATCATAAAACAGAAGGATGACTTTGGCACTGTACATGGATTAGTGCTGCCATGGACTTTCTCACTTTGATATAATAGCTTATATATTGAGAAACAAAAGAAATTCAGATAATTGCACTGTGTTGAGGACAACAGCCTCTAAGCTCATTTACCTTTAACCATAGTCAAAGTGTTTTCCTAACAATTGAAACTGCTGTCTGAGATGTCTCATGCCTGATAGCCCTCCGGGGGGATTAGCTAAGTTTTGAATGGCAAATGACTGTTTGACCAACAACAAAATGACTTAATAGCAGTTTACTGGGCCTTCTTTTTAACGCTTCAGGGATGTTGGAATGGAAGCTGTCGCCAACCTCTCCAGATTCTTTATAGAAGTCAGTGTGTCAGTCCCTCAGGGATTTTTCTAAATGTGTTGCATTAGCACTGCAGGATAGCTTGCGGAGGCTCTTGACTTTCTGTAAAGAGCTACAACCAGAACTAATAAAACTAGTGACGAGAAAAAGACCATACAAAAGCGAGTGAGAGGCGGGACTATGTGGACACTACAGCGGTGTGTCAACCAGCTGTCAGAGAGAAGAGAGAAAGTGAAAGCGCAGCTTGTACCATCTACTGCTAGTGTGGACAGAGTACTGAAACGGAAACTATTCAAAATATTCAACATTTTTGAAACTCACACAATTGATTTGATTATTAATCATTTGACAAAAGCCTGGACATTAAAGCTCTTTAAAAGTGTCCTAAAACTGATAGAGAAAATGCATCTAAAACTCAAAACAGCAAAATGGCTATACACAGGTAGTTAAGTCATGACCAAGACTTTAAAAGTGATATACCCAACATTCAGAAGCAGCAGTTATCACACTATAGCACAGCTCAGACTAAAATGACATTCAAACTCAACAGATGCACTCACCAAAACCATCTATAAATAGTCTATAGATAAATAGTATTAGTAAATATTCAACTTGAGTGAAACATTTCCTCATGTCGCAGGGCTTTGCAGAGCGTTATGTGGGAGGATTGACCAGACGGCCGACAGACAGCAGCTCAGTGCAGTACACTTTAGAGGAGAGAGCCAAGAACAGAG
>JBAJHX010000106.1:587549-603324 GCA_037176925.1 Amniataba percoides
AGTAACTTAAGTAAATAAATCAATAATTAATCCCACACTATAAAAAGCTAACTGGAGGCTTTGGTATCGGTATCGGTGATACTGATTTAAAAAATCGGTGATCGGCTCCAAAAACCCTGATCGGAGCACCTCTACTTTCAACAGTCCATGTATGACGTTGATAGTATCACCATAATAAATGTGCCACTTCTTTCACAAGTACTTACTTCACTCACCTACTAAACAGAAGAAAAAAGACAGTTCTAGTAAAATAACAGACTATACTTGGTTGAGATGAGTCTGTGTTTGTCTAAATGTCCCAGTTTGTAAAATGTAGCAGAAACACAGAACCTGTGAAAGGTTGAGTCTAGCACCAAAGCCACTCAGGTTTTTAAAATAAAAAAAAATATTCAGGTTATGGGAAGCCCCAGGTTGCAGGTCACTGGTAACTTCACTGGAAAGGATAATTATGATAATAGAGAGAGATGGAGGACATGCAACAGAGGTCCAAGATCAGTTCTGCCTCTGCAGTTGCATTCACTGCATCCACTGAACTAGAAAGACTCACCAGTAAAAGGGTTGAAATAGATTTTTTCTTCATGTCTTTATATTAGTTTGTTTTTTTAACATTGTATATTGTGACAAACCGTATTGAATATTAAATATAATTTTCTGTGTCATTTCAAAAATTACCTGCTGTCAACATGACCACACAAAATGACCCCCAGTCCCTTCTCTCGCTACCATTTTTCCTTCTTCCAGTGTGTGTTTTTCTTCGTGTGTGTGAGAAAGAAAGAGAGATCATGATCTTAGCCTTTTTAGACATGCCTTTATGCCTTTATGTTAATCTGTTGACAGTTTAGCATGTTGGTCTGAAGTTAAGTAAGCATTGTGATTGCTTTCACATAAGTCTGTGAAACGGTGACCTTACAAGGTTAGACATGTGACATTTCCAGTGGGTAAGATTAGGAGACAATGCTCTTATTCTGAAAAGAAGAGAGAGTATATGTTCAGAGTCTGATGTGATCACGGATTATGTGTCTCATGTACTACTGTCAGGACAGAGAGACAGTTTTAGAAAATATGGCTAAAAGTCATTTTTGAATGTTACCTACCTCTGCTTTAACCAGTGCAGAAGTGTGGACTGGAGGTAGTCTGATCGACATAGAGGCTCTATGCAGCAGCACAAGATTGAGAGCAAGACTGTTAAATCTGTGTCATTACTCCAGTCTGAGATCACTGATAAATGTATTATCTATCACTATCACTAATGCACAAAGAAAACACCTGGAAACACTTTGAAAGAGCACATTTTAAATTGGTGATACAGTTTTCATTTTCAGTTTTAAAGAAAGAAAATGGTCATTTGAACTCACTGCTGTTTATCTGTCTCAGTCTTTCTCTGTCTCCGGCTCTCCTTGTGCATACGGTGCCAAATGTCTTGCAAGCATTGATGGTGAATGTGCCGTCATGTTTTAACAAAACTGTGAGCAACACTAACGTGACTGAATGACTGAATGATAGAGGCCATCTGTTGGAGGTCAGTGAAGCCAACAATGTTACATATTTCATGGCTGAAAAGTACTGTAGTGATATATCTTCTGAACTGAGGGCTCTTTCCTCCTGCCAGGCCTCTTAATCTACTTTGTCCAGGGCATGGCCCTCTTTCCTCCCGCTGGTGCCTGTTCTTGGTTCACAGAGTGTAAGCAGATGGGTCATAAGGGTCAAGCACGCAGACACAAATGCTCTGCTTAGTATTCAAGCAGGACAAAACCAATTCAAATCAGCCCCCGCAATCGGACTAGTTGGGAGGAAAAGAAACTGGCAATGTGCAGTCTCTGTAACTGTGGGTTGCTGTGTGTGCTGCTGGATGGAGCTGTAAAAACGTGCCATACTGACAATTGACTGATGTTGATGAAGATTTCTGATTTGTGGTGAAGATGGTTGTGATTTCTTCTTCTGCTGATAAATTCTGTTCTATTTTTATTGAGGTAGAGGACCATTTATTGTTGCCTCATTCACAGCTAAAATGAAAAAAATGTATAGTGTTTCCTCTGCCATTATATTGGGGGCGCTCCACCCCCCCAACAGCACCCCCCAGCCCCCTTTACAGGTCAAGTTAGTGGCACTACTGCAGCATTTGGCACAATTAATCAGACTGAAAACGGAGGATGGGCAGTTGAGGAACAGCCTTGGGTGATTCTCATCCTATTACTTTCCTGTTAATAAATTCACATTTACAGCTGCACAGACATGTGGGAAGAAGCAGTTCTAGTTCTGTCCTCACAGTATGTGATGCCATTTTGTCACATCATCCATCATCATAACATCTAGTTACACTGCTATACTGATGACAAACACTTATGTCTCACTGTTAAACCCGATGAGCTCAACACGCTCATACAGCATTGCTTGCTCCCCTTATTTCCAATTACTAAGGATATTGCTAAGAAACTAAACTCAACAACAACACACAAAAGGTTTGTTCAATCGTGCTTTTACCAACTGACAAATATTTCATACATTCAAGCAATGTTTTCCTGTAGCAGTGCACCTATACATTCATACCATCATGCCTGGCCATTGTCTACCTGCCATATGCTCAAGCTGTACCTCAGCCTCAGACTTTATGAATTTCAAAATCCTACTTCTTACTTACAAGGCTTTACATGGCTGAGTGCCACAGTACATTAGTGATCTCCTTATTGCCCAGAAGAGCCTTGTAGGTCTGCTGTTCTAGACTCCAGGTTCAGGTCAAGGGGTGATTGATGTTTTGCTGTACTGGCACCTCAGCTCTGTCTTCACTGTCAGATAGCCTTAGCAGTAAACATGGCAGTATCATAGTCACTTCCCCAGTCCTGTGCTACTGCTGTCTTAACCCAGCTGCTTATTTTTCCTGAAGGTCTGCTAGCTGACTGCTCAAAAACGTGCAAGCTTGTCTTTGATTGATGAGGCTGTCCTACACATATGATAAGAATGCTAAATAATCACAATCATCATAGTGCAGCCATGTGATGCTGCACAACCTTAGGATTGTTGTTTCCCCATTAATGAGCTGAAGAAAAGCAATGTTCTGTTCTTAGCTGCTTTATAATGCAGCCTTAGCAAGGAGTCTGTATTTACACACTGATTGTAAAGATGCAGCTATGAGGCTAATATAACATGTCCATCCATGCATGACACAAGCCTCTGTGTGTTTGTGTGTGTGTGTTGGTGGATGGGTGGGTGGGTGAGTGACAGTTTGTGTTAATACCGTCTGTGACAGGTATTCAGTTTCTAGACACATCACACATGTGCAGCATCCAAGGGTCACAGAATTGCACAGGCCACGGTTGCTAGGAGACCGTCTCTCCACGCTTTTGTGTTCAAGAGCCTTCAGCATGAACTGCTGCATAACACCTACACACACAGTCTTTTTATTTCTCTGTATTTGTGAACACACAAATAAACACACACGTAGTTGCACTACAGACTATGTGTGAACAGAAATCACAGACCACAGGTTGAAAATGGCTGTGATAAGTTATGAGCTAGATGTGTTCAATAACTGAATCAGAGATTTCTGTGGCGCTGCAATCATGTAAAGACTGTTTATGTTTTCAGATAAATTAAAAACAGGTTTAAAATTCATTATGATTATCCAAATGCTGAATACTTACAATTTAGTTCTTTGTTTTGGCCTGAAAATGATTTTTTTCCAGCATCCGACAGCAGAATTAAAGCAGAGCACATGCACACTTTGTAATGCTACGAGGTAAATCTGTTTCCCAGAGCTGCTGTTGGGAGGCTGTCTGTCCTCAGTATGTGAACACACTGCTGCTCCTTCTGCTGCTGCTACAGCTATTTTTAGTGTGTGGGTGTTGAGAGGTCCAGATCAGCCTACCAGATCATGGAAGCTCCGCAGAGACTCTACCACCACCCCTGGTGCAGAAACACACACAGAGCACTGCAGAATCGTATGGGTGGGGGTGGTGATGAAGAATGAAATCTGATGAAATGAGAAAAAATAGTGGCACTGCAAGTGCTCACCAGACAGAAACCTATCTGAGGTGGGGAACTGCTTCAGAACATGAGAACGTGTAGCTACTGGCTCACTGATTACTGTGCTCTGACTGATTATGGGATGGCTGTAGCCTATCAGGAAACACTTATAATTATTTGTTATATTCATTTTCTCCGGCCGTTTGTAACAGTTTTGGAAGGCACTGGCAAATGTTGTGTTGTCTGATAATAAGAATCAGAACAAATCAGACCAGAAACCACTGTTGGTGGTATGTAAAAGCATTAGGAAATGTTTAGTTTGGAGGACTTGGTTTCACTGTCAACAGGTCAGGGGAGGTGGCTGTGGCAAAAAGAAAGTCGTCTTTCCTTAGCAACTGTGGTGATCTGCCGCTGCTTCTGTGGCTGTTGCAAGTGTGTCAGTTATAATCTTCCGGTGTTCCTAATTTAATTGTTTTCATCTGACCTCAGCCTCAAAGTTTTCCCTGAGGGGAAGAGATTGTGGGGATGAGGGAGTACATAATTCAACATCTAAATGGTTGTCAAAGAAAGGAGAGAACATTTACTGATGTCTTGATGAGGGAAATGAGAGGAAAAATGAAGGCTGACCTAGAGAGCAGCCTCAGCTCAGTGCCTGTGCACTGCATGAGATTCATGTACATATAGTTGGCTCAAATGGAAAGCATCAAGTTCTTTTTCTGTACCACACTTGAACTGATTGACAACAATGTGTGCATGTTTAGAAAAACTGAAACATGGCTGTACTGTGCCATGCCACATGAAGCTGAGTGAGTGTGTTAATTATGGGTGCTTATGATGAATACATCAGTCACTACTAATTAGTTCAGGCAAGAAAGCTCCCATTGCTCCCAGCAGAAATTGGCTGACAGGAACATGATGTCAGACTGAAAATGAAACAGCAATTCAGTCTGATTACCATGCTGATAAATACTGTGAACAAACAACTGTTTGAGTTGCATCATGTTTTGTGGGTGTTCCTGTCAGGGAACAGTATGTGCAGCTAAATAGTCCACTAACTAGCCACTGCACCTCATGCTACTCATCAGTGAGTTGAACTGTCTCAGGCAACATCATCTGACTCAAGTGTGGGACTTTGATCACCTGATAACAAACGGTTATATAAGTGGAAACCTGTTCATAACTGTAGTGTGCTGTTTACAAGTGTCCCCACACAGACGCTGATCTTTTTATTTTCTCTCCAACATTAATTGTCTGGAAGGTAATAATGGTTCATTTCATCCATGCAATGTTTCAAACTGTCCTCCAGACAGGAGATGCTAAGAATGTCTTCATGAAAGATATATTTTAGCTAAATACTTAACTTTGCTCACATTGTCAGCACTTTATGTGATGATCAAATGATCTTTGGCCACCAGCAGAGAACGAACAAAGCAGAGCAGAAAGCAAATGGGCTCCTCCTGTGACAGTGTGCTAGTAAATACTGATAAATAATTGAGTTAATCATTTGAATACTATTACAAGCATGAATGTTTTACACTTTAAACACTGCGAATCTGCTGAAGCGTCTACTGCCTGTAGCACTGACTGGTGGTTACAGTAGTCAACCACTCAAGTAGTTCTCCAGTTATAATAAAACTTCTCACTGCAGTAACACAGGACTGATGAATGATGCATTATCAGTCATTGCAGCACATCTGGTAGTATGTAAAGTAGCAATGAATTATGGTCCAGTATGATCCACAAAGAGACTGGAACAAGTTTAAAGGTTAGAGGTAATACTTCCAGGTCTTTCCCTCTCTCTCTCTGCCCTAGCTCGCCTCTCCTGCCACAGTCACTGTGGGCTAATTCTTTCTTTTTAGCTTGTTTGTCTTCGTTGGCAGTGATGGAGGGTCCGTCAGATACTCTGATCTGGTTGGTTGTTTCGACCTGGGCGCAGTGGATTCTTGTTGTGAATTTTATCACATATCACCTATCTCATGTTCTACTGCCAGGACATCGACACAGTTATGGTGAATATCAACTAAAAAGGCATTTTTAAACAAGTTACTGACCTCTGGTCAGTTTGTGTCATTTGTGTGTGCTGGGGACGCGTAATGAAGTTCCAACAAGTTTTGTCTGTCTCCTCTGTGTGGGCTGTGTAATGATGTTGTCATGTGTGACCTGAAGTAATTCTAGCATCACAGTAATTTGAATCCCCACACAGGACACTCTTCATCTGTCCTGCTGGGACTAAAACACACTGTGTTTGTTTTAATTTGTTGGATTTCCACAGCTGGCAGCCACAGGGAATACATAGCAGGGTAGTATGATGATGATGAAGGGCGAAAAGAGTTCATGTGACTTCTGAGCTGACAGACAGAGAATGTGCTAGCATGTAACACATGGAAAGATACGAGTTGTCTTCAAGCTGCCAGCGTGAGCCCCCAGCCTGTCTGCAGTTCAGAGGACAGCTGCTGGCCCTGTGTCACACGTGACTGTGAGAGCTGAGCATATTCTTCATATCAAACACTGTCACAACAACAGGAAGCCCCAAAATGGTCATCATGTCTTGTTTATTGACACCTCTGGTTCCAAATGACCTATTAAAATCTCAAGTTTTCTACGAGTGACAGTAAGTGGGTTGCTGCAGTGTTGATGTGATGTACACACAATGGTGATGATAAAAAACAATTTTCCCTCGTATTTTGGTGTAGAGACCACAGATTGTCTGAAAGCATGGCTGGATTTAGTTTTTACTGCTTGCTGCCATCATGTTACTGAAGCCAGAAAATTCATGTTTGGTTGAATGAAGGACTTTGGTTGGAGCTGTAAAGAAGAATCCAACACAGCTGGCTTCAGTAACATGGCAGACACACATGTCAAGGAAACATCTCCCAAAACATCCCTCACTAATGCCTAAACCTAATGTCATTTTTTTCCCACCAAGACAGAGACAAGAAAGGCAGGAGCAACATCACATCTTTCTAATTATGATGAATCATTGTGTTTTGAGGAAGATTTGAGCCAACGTGTACTGATACTTTATCCATCCATCCATCCATCCATCCTCTAACCCGCTTCATCCTGCACTCAGGGTCACGGGGTGCTGGAGCCTATCCCAGCTCTCTTAGGGCGAAGGCGGGGTTACACCCTGGACTGGTCGCCAGTCAGTCTCAGGGTCACTTATAAGACAAACAAACATTCACACTCACACACACTTTGGATGGTGGGAGGAAGCCGGAGTACCCGGAGAGAACCCACGCAGACACATGCAAACTCCACAACTCCTCAACCGGGGATCGAACCCAGAACCCTCCTCCTGCGAAGCGACAGCGCCAACCACCACACCACTGCTCCACCCTGATACTTTATTTAGGAGAATATTTAGACAGACAGACAGACAGACAGACAGACTTTATTAATCCCAAGATGGGAAATTGCAGAGATTTGGACTATTTGGAGATGGTGGTCAGCCAAGCTGATGATTCAACCATCAAAAATCATGTAGGTCGATGTTACATAAGAAATCAGCCATGATTGCTAATATTGAGATAAGTGACTGATGGTGGGTGTGGAAAGTGAAAGAGTGGGCCATGCATTTAACATGAGGCAGCTTGAAACTGGACAGAGCAGCCATGAATGTTTCATTAGGTCCACAGAGTTTATTAGCCTGTGTGTGCGTGTGTGTGACTACATGTGTGGGAGTGAGGAAGCAGTGGGGATGTGGTGGCAGGTGCAGCTTCACTAGCATGATGGCATTGTACTGTGATGTTACATCATACCGTCTGATGTTTTATGTCCCACTATAATGTGTGTTATCCTCCACATTTTGGCACTCTCTTCCTGTTCCCATGTCTCACCCTCGCTGTGATGGTTTAGTCTGCAGCCTAATAGCAGATGTCACACTGTGTGCGTGCAACACAGATGCTGTGTCCGGTCACACTCTTCTGTAGAGGCTGTAATCTGCCGGACCACTAAAGAGAACTCTGACACATCTGACTTTGAACTGTTATCATATTTTATGTTATCAGGCACAGTGCTGTTTCAGGAAAAGTGGTGTACATTGACTCGTGATCACCATGATGTGCAGGACTGTCCAGCACTAGAAAGGGATCAGGAATACTTCTTTCAATACAACAGGTTTTGTTATACTCACTGCTCTGTGGCTCTCCCCTCTGTTGATTTTCCCGTTTACATGCACTAATTACATCCATTTTCTTACCTTTTGTGTGACCACTGTTCTCATAAATGAAACCAAAGACATCCTGCTTTTTTTTCAAATTAAAAATAATCCATGTTTCACTAGTTTATGGTCTTTAAACCAGTGGAAACTGGCTGTCTTCACAGATGTTTGACTGTGAAACATCTGTGAAGGAAGTGTTGAGTTTCATTGTCAGTAGCTTAACAGTGATAAAGAAGACAAAGAAAAGGCGACCAGAAATAAGTGAATGAAAACAAAGAGAATAAGAGGGCTGACTCATGGCATGACTCTTGGACTTGTGGAATGGAAATGGACATGAAACTGACAACAAATGGAGAAGTATTGCTTTGCACTAACAGCTAATTAAAACTGGAACAGCCAGGCTTCCTACTAGAATATGATGAAATACACTTGGCCTGCTGGTGCAGGTGAGGTAAGTTAAATAAACATCCCAGGCTGAGTATGAGAAATAGAAATGTGAAATAGGAGAACTTAATTTGTATTCAGTCAATATTTATTTAGAAAAATATGATCTTTAATTGGGTCACCACTACTTGAAAAACACACACCTGAAGTCTCATGTAACACTAATTTGTTAGAAAGTTGAATATTTAATGTACCTCAGTGTATATTTCAGTGTGGATACTTTACAGCCAAAGAGAAAATAGGATTTTTATCATTTAATAATGAAAACATCTTACTCAAATGGTGGCCATTTTAGTGTCACTGTCAGTGTTGTTGTAGGAGTGTCAGTTGAACTTGGCTGAAGCAAATACCATTGTGTTAACAAATCAGAATCAGAATCACCTTTATTGGCCAAGTATGTGTGCACATACAAGGAATTTGACAGTTTTGTTTCAGTACCCTCTCATACTGAAATAAATTAATAAGCATAACTTACATAACATAAAAAAACTAACATAACACAACTTAAGTGTGATCAGTGGAGTGCAATGAAGTGGTCTGAAACCCTTAAAACATATAAAAAACTAAAGAAATCAGGGCATCACAGTTACCTAAGCCTGAGTTGGATCTTCAGATGTCTTGTATTGTCTGACCAACAATCGAAAATCTGCAGCTACCACTGTTATGTCGCTTGAAAATGTGTTTTTTTTTTACCTTTCTCGACAGTTCAGTGTGGTTTGTTTATCTTTGTAACCATAGTAACGTAGTACTAGTGCTTGTTGGGAATCAGGAAGTAAAACTGCCATGCAGTGATCAGCTGTGGAACTCCAGCAGGTTAACTGGCAAATCTTAGGTGTGAATGTGAGTGTGAATGGTTGTCTGTCTTTCAGTGTGGCCCTGCGACTGACTGGTGTCCAGTTCAGGGTGTAACCCCGCCTCTCGCCCCAACATAACTCCAGATAGGCTCCAGCACCCCTGCGACCCTGTGTGCTCAGGATAGGCGGGTTAGAAAATGGATGGATGGATGATCAGCTGTGCGCTCCACCAGTCATCAGCTTCCAAGTTAATCATCTTTCTTTCTCTCTTTTTGCTAAGGCAACGTCTATAAGTATTTCTCATCATGTAACATTAAGTTATCGAAGCGAGTGAAGACGATGATTAGTTTATGCCTGGCTGAGTTAGCTTTATGTTTACTTCTGCTGGTTATTTTTACTAGCTTGTTTGTGTTTGTAGCTGAGCTGTATTATTTATTCTGATACTGTGTGCTTGGTTTGATTAATATCTAATCTAATCTCATTTTCTTGTATTACCGTTTCACAAAATTCCGGGTAAACTTCATGGAAGTGAATCAGCTCCTGGAGTTTCTTGGGGGTGTTAAAGCTGAATGGAACATAGCTCATGACAACCACCACTCAAAAATACACAAAACCCTCACCCAGCAGCTGCAGCCGGATCATTTTAGCATTTCTTTCCCCTTTGATCAGTTAACAGGGTAGTTGATTAATATTTTTCTGTTAGTTGTATATCTAATTGACTCATTGCCAAATTGTCACTTTGTATTTTGTGAAACTTATGCCTGCTCTTTGGCTGCCTCCCACTGATTCTTTGCTCCCAGATTGTGTCCTGGATATGAATGATAAAGTCATTTGACTTGAATCATCCTAACCTGTAAAACCTATGAAGATTTGAATTCTTTCTCTCAGATGTTATAATACTATCTTCTGAATAATTATGACAAAAGTAACAATTTCATAATAATGTTGTTATCATTGTCATCTCAGCTGAATCAGACCCTTACCCATCATGTGGTCCACTGAAGTCAAAGTGTGTCAATATTGCTAATATCATGACACTTTTTTTTCTTTTTTTCCACATTAAGAGTTATACCAGTGCTATAATGAAGTGTTGGGTTGTACTTTTAAAACGTAAAGAGTGGAAAGGTATCATTTGAAGTCTTTATAAAATGTAACATGTCCATCAGATCTGCTGTCCTGGCTCATAGGAATGATAAAAAGATATGTACATGTAATTGCTTTAGACTGTTGGTGGCAACAGCTGAGCTTGAATCTCACCTTCAGTCATCAGCTTCCAAGTTAATCATCTTTCTTTCTCTCTTTTTGCTAAGGCAACGTCCATAAGTATTTCTCATCATGTAACATTAAGTTATCGAAGCGAATTATTATTGAATTGCTTTAGACTGTTGGTGGCAACAGCTGAGCTTGAATCTCTACTCCAACCCTCACCTTTGATGATGAGCTTTGAGGAGTGACCAAAACAGTGAGATTGTGGGTACAAGGGTCTGAAATGAGTTTCCTCTGTAGGGTGCTGGGCTCCATCTTGGAGATAAGATGAGGAGCTTGGACATCTGGATGGTGTTCCAAGGAGAGCTGCTGCTCTTTATATCAAAAGGAAGCAGTTGAAGCGCTTCAGGCATCTGATCAGGATTCCTTCCTTTGGAAGAGTTTCGGTCTACAGCTGGCTCAGGATCTCAGCTGGGCCTTAAGGAGAAATTCAAAGAATTCATTGAGGAGATTCTTCTGTTTGTTGACTGATGGTAACAAAGCATTTCTGATGTCTGGTGGTGGGAGAGAATAGGTGGAGGGGGAGGGTGTGTTTGTTGGCTTTTTGAAAACCTTGTAGTTGTTAAGACAGATCCAGAATGAATGACTGACAGCCATCTTCCAGACTGTGAACCGAGGCCTTTAAACATGGTGATGAGCCTTCTCCTCTCCTCCCTCTGTGTTCTAACACTTTTGCATCAGGCCCTCCCCAGGACGCTGATTAAGCCAATTGAAAGCAGATAAAACAAAACAAAGGGTGGAGTGAACGGAGAGACTTGAGACCTACTGGTGCTCAGCCAAGTGGGAATAATAATAGCAGTGGAGTGTGGACAAGGTCTAGACCCCTTACTGTTGATTCATGCAGAGTAAAGCTCCATCTTCTGAATTCCATCAAAAAGCCTGTCCTTGTTCATTTGGCCTTTTTTTTAACATACAGAATATATTACATACAGAACATATTTCACATCACTAACATGGGGTGGATGCAGACCTGTTACATCATTATGGTATTTCAGAATCAATATGCATGTGCCTATTTATACACTTCATTTATTCTGAAATGACCATGACTCGTCTCTGGAACAATTGACAATCACACCAAAGCTTTGTCAAATACAAAGGAGGAATGCAGGCTATAGTATAGCTATCCTACATATAGCTGTTTTATGAATTCTTCTCAAAGACGTGTCATCTGCAGCTGGCTCTGGATCTTCAGGGATTCAAGGAGAAATTCAATGAATTTGCTGAGATTCTTCTGTTTGTCGTAGTTGTTTTTAGCACACATACTTGCTGCTGAGATGGCTGTAATACATCAATGCTAAATGTTTGAAAGCTTGTCCAGATTGGACAAACACACTCTACACACACACACACACACACACACACACAAACTCTCTAATCTACAGAAATGCAAATTGCACACATGGCCGCAGATGCCTGAGGCCAGTGAATGGCCTTCATCCATTGTCTTTCATTTCACTCCTGCCGGCTCTCCATTATCCTGCTGGCCGCTTCATTCATTTGCAAACACCAGTTGTCTTCCCACCCCCTCCATCTTAACTTATCCATTCTTATCCCTCTCACCCTCTGTCTCCACATGCCTCTCTCTCTCCCACCCTCACTCTTTCTCCTCTCTCATTCTCTTCATCGCTCACACCCTCTTCCCATACATCCTTCCCCACCTGATTCATGCAGGCCTAATAAAGCATACTGATGGGGACAGCTTCTCTTCTTGTGTGTGTATGTGCACGCACAATGCAGCAGCAGCTCATCTACTTCTCCTGTCTCCACATACTCTTGATGCCAGTATGACCAGTGGTTACTTGTCTGGTCTTGATCACTGAGCAGCACATCTCAAGGTCAGTGGGGTCGTGTTATTTGTTTAAATACCGGAGTGCACTTAAGCACTGTTGTGGCTTATTTCTAGAGATGTGTCTCATTTAAAAGTGTTCAGTAATGGTACTGATACCCTGACTTCAACACAGGTTCCTGAAGGATTCCTTTAATTCTGGTTTTAAGCTTATAGGATCCATTTTAACAAAAAAGAAATACTTTGCACAGGTCTTTCATTCAGCTCCTCTGTATTTTTACCACAATTTGAAGTTGTCTTTATAATGTAAAGTGACAGTGCAGTTTAAAACACCCATTTCAGTAGCATTAACTTTGATATACTTTTGACTTTTATTTTTTTAGCGCAAGCTGCAGTGCACCAACAACCAGAAGGTGGCACATGTGGAGCCGCTGTGAGCGCTGTGACAGCAGACCTACAT
Source organism: Amniataba percoides (assembly GCA_037176925.1). NCBI lineage: Eukaryota > Metazoa > Chordata > Actinopteri > Centrarchiformes > Terapontidae > Amniataba > Amniataba percoides. The sequence continues at coordinate 600,425 of JBAJHX010000106.1, forward strand.
TTCTGCCTGTCTGACAGTGATGGGTATTTTAATATAACAGAGAGGAATGTATGATAATAATGTGGAACCACAGGAGAAGGCGGATCTGTGTGCTAGAGAGTACATTGACAAACAAAATTTCAATGGATGAATAAATGTTTTATTTGTTTGTTTTTAACTGTATAGCGCAATGCATCATGGGTCCAAAATTTTATGTTAGCCTATTATGAAATTACAGGCAAGATGTATCAGGTGTGTGTAGCACATGCAGTGGGCAGGAGAGACCTCCACTTGATCAATACTTCAATATGCATGGAAGATCTAGTTGCAAAATGATAATACAGAATCGTCCCTTTGGGATTGTTTAATCGTGCAGAGCCAATGAGCAAACGCCCCGTCTTTGGCTGCAGTGGCATTACTGTGGCATCACTGTGGTAACATGGCAGCAACCATTGACATCTGTACCTGCTAAAGCCCCAGGTAATCCTGGATGAGGGAGAATCTGGAGGTGGTGATTTTGAAGGAGGCTCTGTAATCAGTCATCTACAGTAGTGTAGTGTGCGCATATGGTCCAGTTGTGGCTTGTTTAAAGGTGATGTAGTGGCAAGTTGACATCATTTAACTACATCATTGGAAACTTTGACCTTTTACCTGTTTTCAAATATTGAAAGGCCTTTTCATTTTTACTTTACCTGTGGCTATCCATCTAAAACAGTGAATGCTGAAAATTGGACACACAATTATGATTGTATTAATTTATGGGCATTTTCATAATGCAAAGTAGATGTTTAGTCTGATGTTAAATGGTCTAAGTAATGCATATATGCAGAATAATCAAATAACACAATAACTTTTCATTTTAAATAAAACGTCTATTCAAGATTTAATCTTCATTTTTGGTGAAGAAGGTGTTGGATCTCATAATGCTACCTTCATAATACTTGAAGGATTCACTGTGAACAATAAGATCTTTCTTCCTCTTGCTTAGTGCTCATAGTGGTCACATTTGAGATCACTGTAACAGCAGTGAACTTAATACAAATACACCACCTGTGACTGTGAATTTTTGCAATCATAACAAAGAACAGTGGTCATTTTTCTCTCTCGGGTGCTGCAGAGGTAACAGAAGGTCTGTGCAGCGAACTTTTGAAAAAGTCAGATGACGGTGCTGCTGAGCAGACAGTGGAACTGATGTAGGTCAGTAGTAATGGACATCCTGGCTGACATCTCTCGATGGTGTTTGCTAAGCCGGAGGTGTGTCGTACAGACAGTCAGGGCATCTGATCTGACAGTAGACCCCATCAGGTTGATCCGCCTCCAGCCTCTCTGCTGCAAAGACTGAAGTGCCTTAAATTGTCCCTGAGAGAGGCAGGAGACAGGCAGCAGCACTGAGAAAGCCAGTGGCTAGTGATAAACTGGAATTTTACAGGCAGGTAGAGGAGGACAGTGTTACGGCAGAGAGGAGTGTTACCAGGTGATTAAGAGGTAGAGGAGAGACGCTGTTTGTTTCAGAGATTCTTAGACAGTTGTCCTTAGCCTCCAGGTGTTAGAAGAAACTGAAGTCAAGCTGAGTGTGCTAAAAACAAGTACTACAAACAGAGACAAGTTATCAGACGCTGTTCATTTCTTGTTGTGGTTCATTGTATCCTTTGGTTTCTGGACTTTTGGACCATCATGTCCTCCATGGCAAACCAAGGGCCCCTTCTGTCAGAATATGAAGACAGACTGCACGTGTTGTGCCATGTTTTTTATTCACACAGTAAAGTGGAAAAGATGGGGTGGTTAGGGAGGAACCTCTGGACGAGTGGGGCCCCCACCCCTGCGTGCTTCGCTGCTGTAACTTCATCACAACCAGCACGTCTCCCGTGTGGCTGTCAGAATCATCGCTGTGTGCATCCTCAGGAGACCTGCTGTCTTCTACTTAACCTGCACAAACAGTTCAACCTTAGAGTCGCCCTCTCTTGCTGTGTAGAGCTGTAGAGCATTGGGACCTCCAGCCCTCCCGATGATGACATATTATGTAATTTCATACTATGAAAATAAAATGTTTAAATACTCATGAAACTGACAGTGGAACACTGTGTGAAACACTGTTTTGGCACCTGAAGCCTCTTGAAAAGCGCAGTTTGTTCTGATTTCACAGACCTGAGCAGGCCCCACCCCAACATGATGTGTGGTTGGGTCGCCCTCACCAGGTTGTCAGCCTGGATCTGGAAGTCTTACAGGATCTTAGCTCAGTTTTTCTCAACTACTTTGGGAGGAGTCTTCCATTCTGACCTGGTGACTTCCAGCCCATGCTCCGTGCAGATGTTGCTGTACACTACTGAGAATCTTCACAGACATGTGTACTGTGCCAGACACTTGACAGGCAATGACATTAGTGAGAGCTGAAAAATTAAGAAAGAGACCTGAAAGGGTTTTTGTTGAGAGGAGTCTGGTTTGGTTTGGCTACGCTATGACTGACTCTTTAAAGTTATATAATGACTGACATCTTTTTTGAGTGGAAGTGAAACATACATCGAGTGGAAAAGTGAAAAAATGAAAAAGTTACATATAGCATGTACAACATCGTGGTGTGACAGCATCAAAGGGATCTGAGGGGGACAGGTGTTCAGGACGAACCTCAAAACAAACCAGTGGCACATCAAGAACACAGAGAGAACAAAGAGAGCATGTTAAGGAATCCGATACAAATATGTCAAAGAAAATATACAGGAGCCCAAAGAAAGTTTCAGTTGTTTTCAAAGAACAGATTTTCCAAGATTTGTCCGTGATATATATGTTTATATAAGTTAGGCTTAAAGTAACTCTCTGTATAATCAGATGTCATCACATGACATTGCATGTTGCTGCCAGAGTCCTGGTCCTCTTTGTTCTCTGTCAGTTTCGCAGGTTCCTCACTGGTTCTGGTTGTGATCCAC
>JBAJHX010000106.1:605434-624641 GCA_037176925.1 Amniataba percoides
TTCCCATGGTTACCGTCATTCGGCCAGGAAGCTGTTGCGCTGCATTATGGGATCTGTAGTTTGTGTGTTATCAGCGCCGGGCCATTAATAACAATATTAATAGATCAAAGTAAAATGATCTTGCGGGCCGGATATAATTGTGTTAGGGGCTGGATCTGGCCCGCGGGCCTTGACTTTGACATATGTGCTTTTAGTCATGTCTGTGAAGATTCTCAGTCATCGAGGTCACTGTACCTACTTAAAGTTCTTGAAGATGTTTCGACTCATTTGAAAGGCTTCACCTCTGACTTGTAGTCATATTTTCTAAAACTGTCTCTGTGTCCTGACAGTAGAACATGAGACAGAGAATCTGTGAGTCTCTGGTCCCATCTACTGTCTCAAATGTCATTTGACAAAACTGCACAATGCCTGAATCAAAACAACCAATCAGAGCAGAGTATCTGACAGAGCTTCAGTCCCCGCTCCTGTACAGGCCTGATGTAATGGTGGATAAACAACAACTGGACAAGCAGTGAGCCGGAACTGGAGAATCACAGTGACGGAAGGGGAGACCTAGAAGTTGAAAAGTGGAAATTTTTAAGTGTTAATCATTAAGTCCGTCCACACACATATCATTATGTTCAAACATACACACATTTGCCAGTATGACCATGGAATATGGTGGCCGAGTCATTTCAGGCTGTGTGATGACACGGCTTATCATTGCCGTGTCACTGTCACTTAAACCACTTTGTGATAGAAACTAACTGCCGAACTCTGGATCTCCCTCAAGGACCAGGTTTCTGAAGCAACTCTGGACCTCACATGAGGGTGTGAGAATAGTAAACTGTATTTGAGATTCTAATACTCTGTATGGTCTGATGGTGATGGTCAAAGTGTCATTGGATTTGTCACACTCCAGGTCAAAATGATAGAACCTTAGCGTGTTTTCAGTCCTGCCAGTCTGATGCTTTTCTTCTGTTAATTCAGATTTCATGTAGCAAGAAGATCTGAGTGAGAGAGTGAATGGTTGTCTTAATCTTTCACCCATTTACACTCAACCACTTGATACTTATTGGACTGACAGGAATGATACACAATATCAAAACAAATGCAAATGAAAAATGTGTGACTGATATGTGATGAACATGGGTGAGCTGCAAGGCAGATCCACTCTTATCTATCATATGTCTCCACTGTCTGCCCAGATCATCACTAACGTAATCAGAAGGAGGCTTTAGAGTTTGGTGAGATAGAGAGCAGCCTTTAACTGGACTGTCTTGTGTTCAGGCCCTGGGACAGCACATGCAGATTGAACTCCTCACCTTCTCTCAGATAGAATGAGTTAATTGACCAAATTACAAATTCTCCATCTCTGAGGAGAGAGTGCTTGTTTTAAACTGAGCATTTCACCTTTCCCATCCTTTGTATTTAGTTTTCCTCAAACAGTGGCCACAAGAAGGATTATTAATGTGCTGCACATGCATGTACACACACATACACACATTATAGGAAGATGTGTGTGGTGCTTCTTTGGAGGGCCTAGTGTTGCTTATCTTCTCCTCCTTAAAAAGTTAGTGAAGAAGTGTTCCCTGTTGATTATTCCTTTTTATTTGCATAATATGAAGGGGTTTTCATTTCTTCTGTGCAACTGTGCAGCATGCTTAGGAGGAAGTACATCCACTCTCTCCACTGAGACAGAGGCTTGAAGGCCTCATCAAGCTGTGAACATTTCCTCCTAAACAAAACCCTGAAGTGGCACAGCACCTGCTGCAAGCGTGAAAGATTATGATGCAGGCTTTACTTAGTGGGAGATAATTATTAAAAGGTGTTAATTATTCCTTTGACAATGAGACAAAAGGCTGTTACTACAGACACAGTGGCATCAGTAACATGGATCTTCCAGGGCTTTAGCCGTTTCTTGAAGATCCTCAACCTGTGTCAATCGGTATTGGCAAGTCTGCACACTAGTCTGCTATCGTTAACCCAGAAAAAAATCTACTTGTTTTGCCAGAAATAAATTCTGCTTCAACACTTGTAGACAGCAGCTTGCACAGCAGGTTTGAAGTGTGGATGTATTCTGGTTACACTGAAAAACCACCGTTTTAGAGCATTTCAGTATTCAGTATTTTACACTGGATAATCCCACATGTAGAACAGTGATGGCGTCACTTTCAGAAAGCTGTGAGTTTCTGCAAAGTGGATAGCATTTTTAGCATTGCTGGCTTGTGGTAAAGAAATGTAATGGAAGTCTGCGCAACTAAAGAAAGCAATCGGTATCATTTGTTTGTTGTATGTCTTTGTAACTAGTTGGATATTACTTAAGTGTTTATCTGCTGATCGGCCTATGAAGCGCACTGTAAGTAATGAGATCTGTATATTCAGTTAGAAGTGAAGTGAACTACAGGTGCACAGGTGGCTCAGTTGGTAGAGTGTTAGCTCTTTTCCACCAAAGCGATTCCAGGGCTGGTTCCTAATCTGAAACCAGTTCTTCCGTTTTCGACCGCATAAGAACTGGCTCTCGGACAGAAAAACTGGTTCCAGAGCTGTGGCTGTGGGCGGGGACGAAGCCGGTGTTTGAGCTCCAATGCAACATGGCGATGCTGGAGAATGAGCAGAAAATTGAGCAAAAAATAACAAGCTTAAAAAGCTGAAGAAGGACTACATGGACAAAAAGGGACCAGGCGAGGGGTAATCTGAGGCCATGGGCTTCATCACACTGGCACCAAGTTCAGTTCCTGCCTGGGCCCCCATTTGCTGCATGTCTTCTCCCTCTCTCTCCTTCAGCCAACCTATGTACAATAAAGGCTAGAAAAGTCCAAAAAAGAATTAAGAATTAAATTCCTTTAACTCTTATGATTTTTGCCTTTGAATGTGTTCTTGTTATAAAGCACACACTCTTATACACATTTTTGTACACACTGGCTGTGCTGTGCTGTTGTGTTGGATGACTACAGTTACCAACACCCCGAGGTGAACGTCAGCATTCTTCAGACAACACCTGTACAATGTTTTATTCAATATACTTATTTCAGGTTTAATTTGATGTTTAAAACTGGGATGTGCTGCTTCTTAAACTGACGTTGTTCATTGCTAAGGCTCTGTAGTGAGAGAGCAGCTTTTCCTCACAGCCTGAATTTTATAGACATCAGCTGTTCGTCCCATCTTGTGTTTAATTCTTCGAAAATCCCCAAAGTCTTCAATTACTGTCAAACAGGACTACAGAAAGCAGTAAATCCTCAGGGTTGAGAAAGTGGAGGATGTTTTACTTAAACTTCCTTACTTCAAATTGACAGACTGTACTCATAAATAAAGATAGGAATAAAGCTCATACAAATAAAGGTTTTTTTTGAGCAGTTGAAGTAAATAATTTGACAATTTAGAACAATTCCATTTTATGTTTGAAAAACAGCACTATTAAAAAAAATGATGTGATAATTTCATATTTGATACTCAGGGATTATAGCAAGTGAATTTGCCTTTCTGTGAGCCTCTGTATTCTCTGCTCTTCATCTGTCCATCCGTCCCTGTCTTAGATCTCTGTCCTGCTCATATGTTGTTGTTGACTGTTCAGTCGTCTCCCAGCAAACGTCTGGCAGGTGACTGGGACAAGTAGCTTTACATACATGTGAGAGGGGGTATGACAGTATATACAGTAAATACAGTATATACAACATTCATAGATTTATGCTGAGTGATGATATTTATGTGACGGTGTGAAATTAAACTATGAGGATGTATTATTTACAGGTCCAGTGGATGTTTGTGTTACAGGGTTGTTAGACTGGGATTGTTCCCGACACTGTGTTAACTGTCCATCAGAGCGACAGTCTGTGGAGAGAAACTCTTCACGTGTGTGGTTGTTTTGGTGTGCACAGTTGTGTAGTTCTGAAAGAGGGGAGGAGGGTGTGATGGATCTGCTGTGATGTTTCCTGCTTGTTTCCTGACTCTGGAAGTGTTTAAGCCCTGAATGGAGGGCAGGTCAGCATCTTTCTTTCTCCAGCGGACGGTTCCTTCTGAAATCCTCTGGCTTCACAGTTGGAGCGTGTTCAGCTCCAGCTTGTTCTGACCACAGCAGGGGGCCAGCTGTTTGTACCCCCGTCACTGTGGACCGCTCTGTCATCTGCAAAGATACAGATGGTTTAATAGAGCGGTGCCCTGAGATGAAGTCATTCATTGAAGGAGAAGAGCAGCATGGAGAACAGTATTCCATAAAGTGCTGCAGGTTCTGTCTAGAAGCGTTCTCTGTGGGGGGAAAGCTGTCCGGAGAACAAATTGCCTGCTCTGGATCAACAAGCTGTAAAAAAAAGTCTCAGACGTGAGGTGGAGATTTGATTCTCACAGGGCTTGTAAAAGCTGCTCTGAGTCCAAACATTTCCCAAATAATAAACGTGTGCGTGTGTGTCCAGACTGGCTCTCTTGGCCCACTCTGAACACCACCATACAGCCGTCCAACCAACCAGAATATGCTGCTTCAGTCTACATGGTATCAGCCCCAGAGTAGCCAGACCTCATGGTGAAGGGCATTAGGAATGGAATAATACATGTTGGGCATGATAATTGATTACTTCATCCTGTGTATTGTACCACAATGGCCATGAGTCAACTCCTCTCTGGAGGGCTGTCAACCAATAGGATCATAGAGCACTCTTCCACGCACAACTGCCAACATGTTAAGGCAAAGAGGAATGATGCTGGTTACCAACACACACATTGTGTGAAATCATACACCTAGTGAGAGACAGAAAGTTATGATTGATCAACTAATAAGTCATGTCTCTTGGTCAAAGACATTGTGACTGTAAGCAGCTGATCTGACACACTGACCAGCTTTACAGACAAAATGATTGTGTAATCTGCTCCTGGCTTCAGAGGAAGAGATACTGTGGCAGTGTGTTGGTGGTCTGGATGTTTGCTTTGAGAACAGAGCTGTTTTTCTATAATAAGAGAGATAAACCTCCTGTGTCTTTCATGTCCCCTGAATCTGCAGAATAGTGTGAAGTTCTTTTTAAATGGAAAGCTAAGGAGCTTGAACTGTGTTTGGAGGCTCTGTTTGTTTGTTTGTTTGTGACAGTTACGGACCACTTCAGCTGTTTTTTATGTTTGTCCATGGTGCATTATGTGGGACATTATGTGAGTGTTAAACATTCAAAACAATACACGATGGAGTTCATCATCATGTTCTTTAGACCAGCAATTGTTGAAAGAGATGTGACTGTAGAAGTAGAAGTGAATACCAGTGAAGGCACTCATTTGTTTAACTACAGCTTTTTAACATTTTTTTAACAGTGTGTTTTAGAAGTTCTTTTCTTAGTCTGAAATAACGTACTAATTTTACTAAGGGGAATGTGTGGATTTATTAGCCCTGATTTGAGCCTCCTTGACATTACTTATTTGTGGAGCTCTGTTGTAAAGTGTGTGTGTGTGTGTGTGTGTGTGTGTGTTGTGTTGGTGTGTGTTTGCTAACACTGGTACTGAGCGTGTCTCTGTAGCACAGGGAGGATGGTGGCCAGCTAAACTGGGTCATTTGGAACACTAACACATCAACCAATTATGGCCAATTAATCCTACTATCTCTGCTCTGGATCTCTCTATTTAACTGGCCTGTTCTGCGCCGTTTGACAAGCATTCGCTCTGACAGCTGATGTACCATTTCTTTCTCTCTTTTTCTCTCTCTCACACAGAAGCACACACATTAGCAAGCAATAATTGTGGCTGCCTCAGTGCTCAACAAGGCTGTGCAGCTTTAAGAGCAGAACAAGGCGCAGAGCTCTACAAGGTCATAGAAAAGTCTGGAAACACAAGGAAACGTCCAGCAAATGTAAAAACACACACAATAACAAGTCTCTTTTTTTGGTCATAGCAATAAGTATTGTTTTTGTATTTTGAAAATATCTAGAAGTAATAATGATGTGCTCACATTGATATTAGCAGAAATGAGGAAAAGGGGCAAATTACAAAAAAGTAGGACTACAAACAGGCCTCCAGTCTGAGTGGTCCATTGTGGTATTGTAGAGAGTTTGTGTTCGTTTTGGCAAAGAGATACAGGATATGTATTAAGGGTGCTCCAATTAATTGGTCACCAATTCTTATCAGCCAGTATTAATTGAAGATAGTTTGACTGGGGGTCTCTACAGGGGCAAGACAGTTTCTTTATACGCTGATAAAATGGGTACATTGCTTTCATATTACTGCCATGTTTCCAGTGTACAGAGTGGAAGAGTTTTAGTAGCCTTTTTTTCTGGTTGGTACATCTCACACTTTCAGTGTCGCACAAACTTCACTCTGAACTTCTCTCCCTGTGTCTCTGAGTTTTGAAAGTCATCTCTCTGAACTCTTCCATCATCTTCCAGCACAAGTGATGAACCACAACTGGCAGCCTGCTGCAGCTGCATTTCAACAAGCGAATAGTTTTACTTAAATCTGAGACTAAGACATAAACCTGGATAATCTGTTGGTTTCACTTTTAATTATCAACATCAGGGAAGTAATCATTGTGTGTCACTTTGTACTCAAGCTGTTCTGTCAGTACTGCTCAGGTCTTTGAGGCTCATCAGATTCAGAAGCACCACATCTCAGTCAAGTCAGATCAAGTCAGTTTTCTTTATATGGCCTAATATCATAAGCCACAGATCACCTCAAAGCACTTTGGAGATCCTTCTTCCAGGACTGACACTCAATACATGTCTTGTGTACATTATATATCAAGTTAACAGGAAGACAGCATATACATGAAATTACAGACACAATGATAGGTTATTATAAACTTACATAAAGAGTATGGATATGGGAGGATGTTGAGTATTTTACTAAATCCTGCTGATTCTTTGCTGCTGAATTCATCATCTCATCCTCCTCTGTTGAACTGTGTCAACTGACATACAAGCATCCGCCCACTCTGCGCCTGCTCAACAGTTATTGATTGACCTCTAATCCATCAACATGTGATTGGAAGGCTCTGAGCATGCAGCAGCATGAAGCAGTCAGCATGCAGGCTGTATGCTTTCAAAATGCTGTCCTGCACGGGTATTTGAGTGAGAGCATGTTTGTATGTATTTTGGCACATCAGTGTGTCTGTTTTGCTGTGTAGGTGTGTGTGAGTCATATTAAAGCCTGTGTTCATGCTCTCCCTTCCTCCTTTTGGAATACAAAATGTTTTGTATTTGAGCTAAGGACTTATGGACTGTGTGTGTGTGTGTGTGTGTGTGTGTGTGTGTGTGTGTGTGTGTGTGTGTGTGTGTGTGTGTCACAGTATGTAGCTGCTCATGTTCTGTTGTTCACAGTGAAACAAAATGTGAACTTGTAGTGTCCATGGAGATTATGCAGACACATCCACAACTGGACCACAGTGAGAGATACATTATAAACTGCCATATAAATCAGTGTGTGTTTGTGGCTGTTTTATTTAGAATGAATACCATGAGCATTTCCTGAAGAAAATGTGTGTGATTGCTTTAAACACAGGTTCTAATTGGCATGTTTCTTCTGCTAGTGTTGGAAATGACTGAGGAGTTTTGTGTGGAAATGTGTGAGTGTGAACAGAGCTTTCTTGATGAATAAAGGTGAAAAAAGTCTTAAAGTGTTCTTGTTTCTTCTCCACATTCTTATACCTGCTTGCTGTTGAGTGTTGACAGTAGTTGGTACAGGACGAGGTGGACCTCGTCAGACTGTTTATTACACAGTCAGTTTGCTCACGCTCTCATTCTGATCTCTCCCCCTACAGGTTGGAGTGGGTGGAGATTATTGAGCCACGCACGCGGGAGCGTATGTATGCCAACCTGCTGACAGGTGAGTGCGTGTGGGACCCTCCGCAGGGTGTTTGCATCAAGCGAACTGGTGACAACCAGTGGTGGGAGCTGTTTGATCCCAACACCTCGCGCTTCTACTACTACAATGCCTCCACCCAGCGCACAGTGTGGCACCGTCCCCAGGGCTGCGACATCATCCCCCTGGCCAAGCTGCAAACTCTGAAGCAGCACACAGACGCCACCAACCCCCGTCCTGCAGGAGGAGGGAGAGCGTCAGCTGACAACAGCCCGGGACGTAACAGCGGGGTCAGCCGAGAGGGAAGCACCTCCTCCTCCCTGGATCAGGAGCTTTCTGAAAAACAGGGCAACAGAGAGGAAGCAGACAGGTAAGCCTGCAGGCCTCTTAATGAGTCACCTGACAGGAAGTGACAGAAAACTGCCAAAGCAGACAGGAACAATTCATTATTTTTCAAGTCTTCCAGTACATAAGTTTCAAGTCTTAACATTAAAGGAGTCTTATGTTGTGAGAAGAACTGTATGGAGTCTTTTGTTGCACCAGTTTGTGAGACAGACAGGTTCAAACAAATCACAAGTCTCAAGTTGCTTTTAGGAGTTGAGTCATGAGGCCTTTGTATTTTGTATTTCAAAGATAATTTTACAGTAATATGCAATGGTTGCTGTTTTGAGTTGTCTCAAAGACCAGCATATGTAGACGCCTCTGCAGGTTTACAAGTTCCTGTTTGAAGAGCATCTTATCAAGAGGCAGTCAGAAGCCTGACATAATCATCATATCATTCCTGATATTAAACCCACAAAAATGACTGCTTATCTTTTCATCTGTGTAAGCATTTGACCATCATGTGGCGAAAAGACCTAAAAGACCCACCCTCAAAAGGCCTCACTGACAATCTAGATTGTCTCCTCATCTTTTGTCAGAACCCCTCCATCCTTTCCTCTTGATCACTTTGTCTTATCATACCATCCTCTCTTTTCAGTTTGTTACTGTTCATTCATTTCTGTCCTCTCTCACCTTCAGCGTTCTTTACCTCTCTTTACCCTCATTACTCTCTCTGTCTCTATATCTCTTTCTGCGTCTCTTCCCTGTTCCCCCATGTTTCTCTCTCTCTCTCTCGTCTCCTTCCTGCTCTCCCCTCTCTAACCGGTCTTGGTTGCTGGTTTGCTGTAATCTGCTGCTGCCTGCAGTGATTGGTGGATATGCCTGGCTGAGGTCACAGTGTCCTGTAAATGTCTTCTTTACTTCAGAAAGAGGACACACACAAACACACACACACACACGCACACACACGCATACTCACAGTGTGCCTGAGCTTGTTCCAGGCAGTTGTTCACATTGTGTGGACTCAGGAACAGCAAATCACTGCTCTTAGGGACAATTACAGACTCTATCTGTAGCCCAAGGAGAACACCATGTATAATGAAACAGATTTGACTAATGCTGCCATGTTATTAACAACAATAATGAGCTGCCGACAGCCCAGAGATACTGCAGTGTTCAGGGCAGCCCACAGTGGGGAGGCGAATCCTCATCGAAATGCATGAATGTCTTCAGGAAATTTCTTGGATCTTTTAAAACATGTAAACATCAGGAAGGCCCCTAGTTCAGATCACATCTGTGGGTGCTCATTGTGATACTGTAACCAAAGCCTTTCTATTCAAAAGTCTTTTACTGTGATACCAGTTCTACTCAATGATTTTAGATCAGCTGACCAGGCAGGAAGAGATGTGGAGGATGCAAAGATAACATATACAAATACTTAGACATCTGGAAGCCCATGTCAGGCTTTTGTTAGTGAACATATCTTTGGCATTCAGTGCGATGCAGCTGCATTATTTAATACATAGATCGGCAGCTTTGTGGCTTTGATTTGCCTTGTGGTAATGATCTCAGACCTCTTGGCTAACTGTTTTCTGTAAATGGTCATTCCTCACAGTCTGTAGCTAACTAAAATTCTTTTCTGTCAGCTCTGTCATCCTCAGTCTAATTTCACCGTTTACTGCTTACTTTCTGAATTTGAGCTGTGCTAAGCCACTGCTGATGCATAACATTTCCTGCTGCTGCTTCACATTAAAAGGTTTCAGCAAACCAGCAGTAGGCCATTGCTGTGAAGAGCTATTGGAAAGAAAGTAGGGCTTTTTATTGGTACCTTTGAAAGATATGGATTTTTACTACAAGATATGGACTTCTAGGCACTGTTTAGTCATCAGAACAGTTTTAAATACTGCAGGAAGGAGCTGCTGTGTGAGGATGTATCTGTTGCTGTGGTTTGTGAGATGCACCATCTCTAACAACATCAGGTACTTTTACTGTGCTGTCATGTCCTGTTGAAAACATTCACACCTCGCCAGCACAGTTCAAAAGTTTCTTGGGGCTCAGCTCGGCACAAGTATCCCCCTAAAAATGGCAAATAAAGATTCTTGATTCTTGGAAAAACTGCAATAGGTGCAGTTACGTGCACAAGTGAACGTGAAGTCTTGGCACACAATACTCAGCTGGTTCATGTGTCCATTCATTCATCCAGTACAGTCGTCCAGAGCAGCATGTTTGAATCTAAACATGCCCATCAAGTCAGATATTTTGTGTTCACAGTGAATGTCAAGTCAAACCAAATGCCATGATTCTTTTGTCGTATTGGTACACCGCCAGCATTTAGTTCTAGCAGTTAGCAGCGGTCTTAGTGTGGAGGTTGAGTGTCTCCCTGGAGAGAGTGATGCTGTTAGAGAGAGCAGGACGGGCAGTTTGTCATAGACCACACAGCTTCCTCTGTGACAGATGGGAGCTATTGACCTCTACACAGCTCTACCTCCCTGCACACACCAAAGATCCTATTAAAGGAGGGAGTGAGGGAGGGACAAATGGAGAGAAAGAGGGCAGAGAGAGGGAGAGGTGGAGAGGAGGACACAAAGAGAGAAGATAAATGAAAAGGGGTTTGGTCTCTCGCTCTGAATCACTTCTTTCATCTTAATATAGACATAAAAATGACTTTTCAACCAGCGCAGAGACACGCAGTACAATGAGTACACACTGCCAGAACACCAGAGGACACTTTTATATTGTGCAAAGACCTGCATACACACACATGCAGTCGATACTGACACACAAGCTAAAGAGGTGAAGATCACTTGAGTTTGTTTAAATCACTGACTGTGTGGGGGTTTCACCTGAATGAAAGATCTGGTGTAGAGGTTCTTTTGGCCTGGTGATGCTCTGAAACAGCTTTTTAATACAGCTTACACCTTCCTGTGTAAGCTTACTTCATGTCAACTTCTTGTTTTTGCTGTTCGTACATTATCTTTGCAGCTGTTTTTCCCTTTATCTGCTGGACTGTTAAAAGGTAGATTGATCTCAACATGGAGCATTGCTGAAAAAAAGTTCTCAACATATTGAAAACCATTTAAGGGTCAGTGTTGGTGAGGCCTGTTGTTTCATGCTGGCAGGACTCACGGCACACTGAGATCCAATGTAGTTAGCATTGTACTGAGATTGAGCACACAAACAGAGCAGCCTTCCATTAGGTCTCTTATCCTGGAAAGCTTGGAGCATGTAACTGTCTGTATTCAGTGGTCACTGTTCAACACATTGGAGCTGTGTTTATAGTTTTATGAAAAAACTAATGGTGCTGGAGATGAGCTCTCCCTCAGTGCAGGTGTTCCAGCCATGTCTTGTGCCAGTGGCTGGTTTATACTGAGCATGCTTGAACCTGCCCTTTAAGATTTAAAGTTCTATTCATGCCATCCATGAATCAGATAAAACCACTGTCAGTGCAGCGTCTGCCATGGTTGACTTGTGTTACGATGTTATTCCACATCAGTAAAACCAAGCAGAAGTGTGCCTGTCAGCCAAAAGCAGCGAGATGAACGCACAGCAACCAGATAAGTGTGTGGTTTAACTGACAGACACACACAGGAGCAGCAGTAGCATCTTTTAGAAGTTGCAACATCATATCAGTACAGTACAGTGTTTTAATTAAGCTCATGTGGTCTAACTGAGGCATAAAGCATGAAATAAATGGCCATTTGCAGTATGCTACACTAGCACACTTACATTCATACATAAACTACAAGTCAGTGAATTGGTGTGCCTTTCCACATCCCACCTGACCTTGAAGGCTGATTGCAAGGAGCTGAGGGATGATTTCCAGTCGTGGCAGCTCACAGTTCAGTGGCACACCCCTCATTTCACCCTCCATGGCCTTTACTTAGCTTTATCAGCACAGTGACATCTGAGCCATCGGTCCTCTGTTCACGATTTTGTTGTTATTAATAGTAGGTCTACAAACACTGTTTGAATTTAGACAGGCTGGACGAGTACAAAACGCTCTTTTTATGTTTCCCCGGACAGTACTTCCTTGCTGGGCTGCAGTGGAGCGACAGTAACACAGACGGGGTTTTATACAGTTTTATACAGACTAACTTTGGAAGATACCCACTCTACATTTCAAAGGTTTCCTTCTTTCGTTGGTCCATGGCTATTCCTGACTAAACCCTGTGTTTGTGTTATGTAGAAAACGCTGATTGACGGGCAGGTCCTGTCAACTTTAAGTTACTTTGAGATTTACAGATCACAGGTAACAAAAGTTATAAATGGGTTTCTTAGAATCTCTGTTTTTTATGTTTGGTATCTTCTGTGATTATTATCTTAAACCTAAGTTCAAGTATGTCTAAGATTTTTAACATATTAACATTAAGATCAATGATGCCCCAGTGCTTTAGTACTGACGCCTGAAACCTCTATAGCGATACAGAATTCTGTTTTATCACCTGCACTTTGGGACAAGCGTTTGATCAAGATGAGGGCTGAAGGTCTCGGCCGGTCAGCAGTGACAGACACAGAGTGGAGAAGGCAGTGGGATGTATATATTCATTTTAAGAGTGAGGGAAAGAAACAACCTCTTTGTGCTTATGTGTAAAAATGTTTCCAGATAGGAAAAAGGAATGATAGAACAATGATAGAGAGAGAGAAGCTGCAGAGCAGAGAGATGGAGGAACTGAGAAAGAAAGAGAATCAAAGTGGTTCGAGCTATGAGACTGGCACATGCTGTGATAGATGCCAAAACACCCCTGTATAATTCTGCACTCTTTGTTTCCCCCTGTCTCTCACACACACATATTAACAAGGACACAAACACTCACTGGCACTGTTTAGCACTGGCCCTGGGGATCACTGTGTGGAGGTATTTGGAAACTGAGGGTGGTCAGTGCTGCAATTGATGTCACACTTCCCTCTTGTTCTTCATCCCAGAGTGCTCCCCGTCCTTTTCCAAGCTGAATGTGAGGCCCACTCATTAAAAGCAATGACTGAGTGAATGTGAGTTGATGAAGTAAAGGTCTGTTCGGCTGCTGGTCGGTGGACATTATTTCACAATGGGTGAGTGTGAGGCAGCAGCAGAGGGACCCAAGCGCAGACTAGAGAGTCAGAGTTGATGCGCTTTGCAGGTTTATGAATGAATAATATGAGCTTGCAGGTGGACAGACAGGTAGCTGGTCAAAGTCTGGAAGGCATACACAAGTTCAAGTTACAGAATCTTCACAGGGAAACCACAAAGTAAGTCGGAAAAAATGCACATGGAAACAAGAATGAACTGAGGAGGAACAAACGGCAGCTGGACTGATGGGGGAAGTGGAAAAGTTAGAGCGAGGGCAGGGAAAGTCAGGTGAAGGATTTGAGGTGAGTGCAAGGAAGTTGATCTGGAGTGAACAGAGCATGTCGGGGGCCTCTGGTGGATGGGAGGAGAACGGTAATGAAGGAGTCAGAGAGTAGCTGGAGGAAGGGACAGAAAAGCAGATTGTGACATATTACCTGTGGCAGTCCCTGCATTAAAAATGATTATTACTAAAACCACCTGCCATACCTTTGCTTCAAGTGAACCAAAACAGATTAAAAGCAGATGAGAATTCAGCAGACTTGACTGAAGGGTTGACTTCTAGTATTCCAGTATTAAGCTGATGGATGACAAAATAAAATAAAAAAATACATCCATTAATAATTTTCATGTTTGGAAAATATATCGTCATAGCCAATGTGAAAACTAAAATGAAATGAACCTGATAAGGCCATTTCCAGAATTTTAAATGAGGTCCTGTTTGCATTTTCATTTTCAAGTTAGTACAAAGTTGTTCAGTTGTTCTTTCTTTTCATTGAATTTTACTGTGGACTGTACTCTCAATATAGGCACTTGTACAGATGTGAATATCGCAGCACATTTTCAGACAGTCTCTATTCAGAGGCATTTTTGTTGTTGCATGAAAAGTGACACAAGTTTTTCTACTATTACTCAAAGTGTTACTCCTACATCACATTCTGTTGTTTGACCCGCACCAGTAGACACGTCACCCACATCTTTTTGGGCCCTGGCTTTGTTAATGCAGTCTAAGTGCTGTATTCCTTGAAATGAATCTGAATAGAGCAGCTTGACATTCTGTCAAAGTAGAAGTATTACAGTTGGCACCAAGGATATGAGGTGGTAACAGGAACATGCAGGACCTTTAATTACATCGTCCCCCCTCCCTTTGTCTCCTCTCTCCTCTCAGGACTTCTCCCTTCAGGTGGAACACTGGCACAAAAGAGCGAATGCTGATCAAGGTAACAGACAGAGAGCCCAGCTTCTTGGCCCATCAGGGAAATGGATACTCCCCCTGCGATCCCCCCACCCCTGGTCCTCCTCCTGGGGGGGGCACAACCTCGCGAACCCGCCGTTCCTCTGGAGGAAACCCACCATCAGAATCAGATGGCTCCCCTGTTCTCTATGCTGACCGCCGTCAGTCTCCCTTCCTGAAGCGAGCTGAGCTGGGCGGCACCGGCACCCACCGCCGCTCCTCAGCTGACTCCCAGCCTCCCTCGCCCCGTTACGCCTATGAACCCCCGCTGTATGAAGAGCCGCCATCAGAGTACCAGCCTCCTCCCATCTACGAGGAGCCTCCCACTGACATGCACCTTTCTGACTCCTCGTCCTTCTATGGCACCGGCAAGTCACCTGCCCGCAAGACTTCAGCCCCCCTCTATCACTCCCCCAAGCAGGGTCAGTCGCCTTATGGCCAGCTGGTTCTGACCAGGCAGAAATGTCCGGAAAAGACCCAGAGTCTGGAGTACAGTCCAGTGGGGAAGGAGTACGTCAAGCAGCTGGTGTACGTGGAGCAGTCGTCTTCCAGCCCTCGCTTCAAGACTGCCGACCGTCTGCTGCGTTATGGCACCACAGGGGGCTACGGTGGCTCATATGGGGGGTCCTATACTCTGCAGCACAGCCAGTCTCTGATCAGGGACCCCCGCCTACTTCTGGATTACAGTGGGGAGGGTGGAGAGGGAGGCCAGAGGTTGCTTTATGAGGACTCCATTTCCTGGACGTCCAGCCAGACCCACTCCCTTTCCTCCTCTTCTACAGGCGGTCCTGGTGCTTTCTCCCCCGGAGGTAACCGTAAGCGCAAGAGCCGCAAGCCGTCTCTCCCCCAGGAGCTGGCGCGCTGCGGAGGGTTGGAGGGGGAGCTGGCAGGCACAGCATCCGAGGCAATGCTGGCTCAGGCCAGGCTGGCATGGGAGGCCCAGCAGGTGATGAAGCAGAGGAGCAGTTGGGACTCAGGGCAGGGTGGGGGGTCGGCCCAGAGCGGTGGCTCAAAGGATGGCTATGAGAGTGACGGGGCCGTGCCGCTGCCGTTACCAGGGCCGGTGGTGAGGGCATTCAGTGAAGATGAGGCACTGGCACAGAGCGATGGCCACCACTGGAAACGCAGCACTTTCGACCGACTGGGCTTCCCCCAGGCCCTGCTGGAGAAAAGTCTCTCTGTCCAGACCAACCTGGCGTCCCCTGAGCCGTACCTACACCCCTCACAGGTACTGCTGCATGCTGCAAATCTGTGGCCACATTTAGGAGGATAGCATCATTCCAGGTTATTGCAACAGTACAACCTGTCTGATCATCTGATTTTAGCTTCCTGGCTATTTTCTGTAGTTGATCAGCCGACTCAGATTAGGATAATAACAATAAACATCATCATCGTCATCAGTCAGTCAAATGTATCAGTGTATTCTAAAACTCTGTTTAACAGGATGCAGGTGTGGAGCAGGTGTGAAGAACAATTCTCAGGTGTTTCTGCAGAGCTGTTGTGGTTACAGCATCATGTCTTTTATGAATGAGCGCAGCACTAACTCACACCACAGTTACTGAAGGGCTCAGTCAGGCCTGATGTGGCTGTGTGTCCTGGTGGAGCCATGGCTGTTTCATGTAATGCTGCTGAGCTTATGTAACAGTCACACCGCTGCCTGGGCAGTGAGACACAGTCAATGCATCTTCAGTAGCGCATGAATACTTTTATATTTATCGTTATCCAGCTCTGTTGTTCTTGTTGTGTCGTAGTTTAGCTGTTTTGTGTACTTTGAGAACAATGAAAAACCAGAGTCAAATACCCCATACGTGCTCACATATAGCTAATTTAGATCCTGACATATACACACCTACAGTAATAAAACAAAGGTAGATATTGTGCCAGCTGTAACTGTGTTACAATTATATGCCATTATGCAGCTCACACCAGTGAAGAAAGACATGTTTTCACTGGAAAATGAAAAAATCCCCAGAAACATGATGTAATACATCCAGTACTGGAAATACTTTTGCTCCTTTTATATCACAAGCTTTGCTAAAAAAGGATTGGCCCAGTTGTCATGGAGATGTAGATGTTCTGCCTTTAGGTTCGAAGTGAAAATATAGATTTTGACATGTACAGTACCTTAGAAAACTCAGTCTACTGACTGATACGCTGTGATTGAAAGTTCCAGCAGCTATATTGTTCAACCGCAGCATTTATTTCATTCAAGACACAGGAGTAAATGGATTCTTTGTTTGTTTCAGTGAAATAACCTTGTGGATACTGACGTATTAACGCGTCAGTATTAATCCCAGTCTTTTTTTCTTCTGAGCACTAAAGAAACCTTCAGCCCTCAGGCTGCTAAATGTTCTGCAGCAGAGATGAATGTCATTTTCTGTTTCCTCCCTCTGTCTCTGTATTTCCCCTCTCTGTTTCTTCACCTGTCAGTCGGAGGACCTTGGAGCCTGTGCCCAGTTTGAGGCCAGTCGAAATGCCAGGAATATGATGCCGAGTGCTAGCTGTGGCATTTTCCCTGAATTCACCCTGAGAAAGCCCTCCTCAGAGACCGACATCGAGAACTGGGCATCCAAGCACTTCAACAAACACACACAGGTACTGCACAGGATGCGTGTGTGATCTGACTTTGAGTATATTTGCATGACATCATATACAGCACAATGTACCCATCTGTTTTTCCTTTGGTGATTGCAATGCTGTATCTTTTGTTGGATTTTCTGTCTTTGGTTTTTCTAACATTGGCTCCAAAATGTGGTGAAATGTCTGTCACGTGTAAATTTACTCCGCTGAAAGAAGTTTCATGCCACCTATCTGTCTTTACTGAGTTTCAGCGTATCAGCTCAAATGCATCATGCAGTATATTCATTTATTTCCACATGTAATGACAGACATAAGAACACTGTCAGATTAAAATGCTACTGCTAATGTCTCATATGGAGTAACACTGTTAGTGGAAAAGCCTTAAAAACATATTGTTTATCAGTGACCAGCTGACCATTAATCAGGTTTAGCTACTCAAACATAATACACTCAAAACTAATAAGTTGAGCTTGAAGGCTTATTCTTGACTTAAGAAACAGGAGCTTGAGAAAAACTCAGCAATAAAAGGTCCTGCTTGGATGTTTCTGAGGCTTTATCCAGCTTTAATCTTGTGGCCTTTAGACCTTGTGCTGAGAGTTTTCTCTCATAATATGAGTCGATTTGATCTTACCCATCCAGACCAAAATTCATACAGAATGACATTTTACATCTAAACCAACTTAACAAAACTCACATACAAAAACTCACATTCTTGACATACAAGAAACACACACTTGACATTATATTACAACAGTAATGATCATGCTGTTTATTTCTTTGTTGTTGAGAGCAGATCAAAGATTACATTTCTTTGCAGTCTCACAACCATTCCAAATGAAAAATCTGATAGATGTTGAAATAAATCTCAAATATGTTTGTTAACATCTAAAGGACCTATTTTAACAGTAATTTGCTGCAAAACTGTTGGACACAGTTCTGAGCTCCATGAACCTAACCTGCCCTCAACAGGAGCAATAATATACCTGCATGGTTAGTCACTAAGTTAGTTGTTAGTTTGCATTCCCAGCTCGAGGTCATCTTGGTCATATTACAGGATTACATCCTTTCCAGTGTTATTTAGCTACTATAGGGTCTGTGGAAATGAGATTAAATCTGCATGAAATTGCATGATATTTTGCTTTGTGCTATTGCGATGAGCTACTGATTGTTCATCTTTGGTAACTGTCAGATGCCTGGCATGATAGTATTAATGAGTTGTTGAACTTGTCAACAGTTTAGATCAAGCAATCATTGGTTGTTCAAATTGTTCAACTAAAATATATTGTATTATATTTATATTATAAGTAAATATGCAGCTAAGCAGAGATATACAACAGTAGTAGACAATAGGAAGTGGTGCAGTGAGGAGAATCCATGTCTGCAGATCCAGTTCCATTCATACTGCTACTGAGGGTTCATGTTGATCACGGCATATTAATTGCAAGCATGGCATAACTGACACAGAGACACACCAGCCAGCCACACTCACAGACTTTAGCTATGACCGGTAGCTACTAAGTAGTGGCGAGTGACATGACTGCTCATCTTAGACTCTTTCAAAGACTAATTATATGAACTAATTGAGAGGTGGTGATTGTCTGATGAATGCATTACAGCAATATCACACAGCACTCAGGATGAAAGAAAAAGGGGGTGGAGCTGATCAAATGGGGTTCAATAACAGTGAAAGAACAATGCTAGAGTAAAAAGAAAAATCCATCCTTTCTGTTTATTGCCCAAATTCCAGTGAAGTTGGGTCGTTGTGTAAAATGTAAATAAAAACAAAACACAATGATTTACAAGTCCTTTTCGACCTATATTTAATTGAATACACTACAAAGACAAGATATTTAATCTTCAAACTGATAAACTTTTTTGCTTTTTTGCAAAAAAAGTTTTATCAGCTCGGGCCCAGAGACGCCATCTGAGATGGACTGATGCAAAGTGGAAAAGTTTGCTTTCTTCTGACGAGTCCACGTTTCAAACTGTTTTCAAAAAACGGATTGTTATCAGCACATAGTTCAGAAGCCAGCATCTGTGATGGTGTGGGGGTGTGTTAGTGCCCATGGCATGGGTAACTTGCACATCTGTGAAGGCACCAATAATGCAGAAAGGTACATACAGGTTTTGGAGCAACATATGCTGCCAACCAAGCAACGTCTTTTTCAGGGACGTCCCTGCTTATTTCAGAAAGACAATGCTAAGCCACATTCTGCATGTTACAACAGCACAGCTGTGTAGTAAAACCTGTCTCCTATTGAAAATGTGTGGCACATTATGAAGCA
>JBAJHX010000106.1:629087-641004 GCA_037176925.1 Amniataba percoides
TCTTGCTGTGAGGCGACAGTGCGAACCACTGCACCACTGTGCTGCTCTCTTTTAAATATGTATATTTTCTTTTGTAAATTATATTTAAAACAATTTTTTTGTTTTTTTTAAGACAGTGATCTCAACTCAAGGACTCTCAAATAGTTGTTTTGGAGCTTTCAACTATATGATTGTAGTATGCTTCCTGAACAGTCACACTGTCCCAGGAGTCATGACACAGGTGGCTGCTGTTTGACCAAAGCTGGTCAATATGTTGATGATGTTCTTCTTGACTTTGATGAGAATTCTCAGTCTCCTGTGATTTTAGTGAAGACTTTGTCGCTTTTCCATTCAAAAATCCACTTCATGATTTTTTTTACCTAAAGCCCATGAAGAATATCTGCGGCTGTGGAACAAGCAGTCATGTTCACTCTGTTCACAATGAGGGACATCAGCACTGGCAGTCTCTAATGAACTTACAGTGCATGTTCATGTTTCTGCTTTCTGCCCAACTGAGACAGAATACAGCTCTACCTGTGCTCTGCTTCCCTCTATGGGCGAATACACTGCATAACAGATTACTCTCATCACAGAACAAAATGAATGAGCAAAGAGACGAGTCCACCAGTTTTCCTATGTTCAAATATAAATTTAAGGTTATGAGCCCAGATGAAGTCAGGAGAAGTGGTTACTGTGAAGTTTAGTCATTGGAAACAGTGTTGCTAACTTGTGAGTGAAATCATGCCAAATATTGACAGATAGTTGTTAGAAGTAAACCTTGATTATTTTAAAACATTTATTTTTTAAGATTGAAAATGAGAGCAAAATATCTAACTGTTTGCTTGGTAATATCACATCGGTAACAGGCTGAACTCCAGGACCCCTCACTGTGTGACATTGCTGATGTGGACTGGGAGCAGTGTTTGCAGGCTCTGGAGAAAACAGGCTGACTTTACCTAATGGCACCAATTTCCACACTCAAAGTTTCTAACACTGTTAAACCTGAAGGTCTTTTCACTTTTCAGACTTTACCTCACCTTCTGGCTTAGACTGGATGATACATTAGAAAAGTTATTTTGTGGACTTTTTACTGTGTCTAGACCAGGCTGCTTTAAATAAACAAATCTGGATTCATTCATCTGTCTTCATGAAAACAAACACTTTGGGTCATGGACTCCTCTGCAGCACCTCTGATCTTTTTCTTCTTAACATTCCAGCTGAATGAAGTGAAGGACGTGTAACTGGTATGTGTAAAAAAACACTCAGGCTGTACTGATGGTCTAAACATGCGTTCTTATCACTGTTGCTCCAGGAGTGGCCATAAGCAGCTATGCTAAATACTGCTACAGGAAACTGACAAAAGCTGCTCTGACTGGAGCCAAGAAGGTAAGAAGCTTCGTCTGTTTTTCTTCATGTGGTCATTTGTGCTTACATCTAATGACTAAACTTTAAGGTGTAAATCTAGTTTTGGTCCATTTTTTTAATCAACAAATCCCATGAAAAGAGTAAAGCAACAATATGTTAGTCTGTCTCCCACAACTTTGTCTTTCTTTTTCTTATTTACTTGCTTACTTCACTACTGTTTATGTGGCTCAACACCATTTTGTCTTTAAAAAGACCTTATGAATATGCAGTTTCATTTTTAATTTTCTAGAACAGCTGTATTTTTTTAAGAAATGTTACTTAAACAGGAGGGAATAGTGCATTTGTATTGGACTATTTTCAGTGTCTGATCTGTGTTTGGTGTTGTAGCGAGTATTTTGGGCAGCAGAACAGTGTGTGTGCGATTTAGTCAGATGTATTATGGTAATGAAGTGGGACAACAATAGAGCTCTATGGCACAGAGGAGATGGATATATTTAGCTTTGGATGAGCACACAATATTTGTTTGTAGGCTACATTAGAAATATAGAACTGTACTTTAAAAAGGGGAAATGTGCTCATATATCAATTATTCCTGAACTGCTGGGAATGTGACACTGTGTCCAAACATGGCAATATACATTTTTGTTGACACTTTTGCAGTGAGGACGACAGTGGAATATCATTCCCAGCACTGGTGAACTGAAAGTAATCCTGTTCCAGTTCTTTCTTAAATATCTGTTTTATGTTTAATGGTCTACAACTTGTTAGTGAGCTTGGGAAAGACTGCTGCTACATGAACGTGAAAAATGTGAAATCATCATTCAGATATTGTTTTTTAAGACGCTACAAACATCTCAGAGACATTTTAGACAACACTGTTCTTCCAATTTGACTTCCAACTGTTTCAATATGACAAATCTTAGATGTGGCTGAGATCTGGGCTGCAGGCCGGCCAGTTACCAAACTAACACCTTTGGAAGGACCTGGACCACACCAGTGTGGCCTCACCAATGCTCTTTTGGGCTGAATGGGAGCAAATCCCTGCTGCCAGGGTCCAAAATGTGGTGGGAAGCTTAAACCCAGCAGGCTGCAGGCTGTTACAGCAGCACATTAATGCCTATGGTTTGAGCACTGCTGGTCACATAGTGAGCGTGAGCACGAAGCAGCTTGGCTCATGGCCTGTGTAACATGCAGCGCCAGAATCTCTGCAGGTCACTCACAGAGATCATTTGTCACTTTGTCTCCACTGGTGTTAACCTGCTAACCTCTAACAGCACATTAATGAGCTCTATGCTGTTTTCCTCACTGACATCTGAATATTTGACATCTCCCCTCCCTCCCTCTGCTTTCTGATCCACATCATTCAGGCCCTCCGTTTGCCCTGTTGTATCAACATGAGCTCTTGTGTGTGTGTGTGTGTGTGTGTGTCTTCAGGGCCTGCAGAAGCCCTGTCTGGAGGAGATCACACACGCCAGGAACGCCATCTTCAGTCCCTCCATGTTCGGCTCCTCCCTGGAAGAGGTGATGGCGCTCCAGAAGGAGCGTTATCCAGACAGCCAGCTGCCCTGGGTGCAGACCCGCCTTTCTGAGGAGGTTCTGGGTCTCAATGGAGACCAGACAGAGGGCATCTTCAGGTAAGTGAGAGAGAGGAGCAGAAAGACCTGCAGAGTGTGAACACAATGCCTGTCTTTAACAGAAAAGTTGTAAAGTAATGATCTCAAGCTAGAGGAGTGCTTTTTGATTCTCACAGGTGGCAACAAAAGAGTCTGACTTAATGAGCATTATGAGTCTGAGGGATGCTTGACCTTGATTTTAAAGTAAATTTGCTAATTAACTGTCATTACTTTCCTCTGCTTGCTAATTTACATTGCTCTGCAGGACACAAGGGTTGGGGTTAGGAAACATTCACAGGAAACATTCACAGGAAACATGATGGTCTGTTTTTGGTCTTTCCTAAAAATGTTGGTATATTTTCTGCTACGTTCAGCAGTTAGTGTGCTGAAATTGAATAGTTGTTTTTTAGAGCTTTTACACTGAAAACAGCTTCACAGAAAACAATGAGAGCAGTGAACCAGAACATTACAGATACACAGTGAGCTGGAACTCAGATCCAGATGATGATTCTCTCTGGTTTCATCAATGTGAGCAACACACACAGCTTCACATCCTTACATTGTTTTCATGTTGTCATAATGGCCCAAACATCTGGACCTTTGACTCAAGCTTAAGCTCTCCAAAACCTGAATGTAATAAAGGCTTCATGTTTGTGTGTGACAGAAAACACCTCAGTTCCCTCCACTTCACCCTCACTGCCAGCTGGTAGCAGAATTATTTTGATGTAGAAAGTAGGACATAGAAAGAGGATGAGACTGTTACTGCTAAGACAAGATCTTTAACCTTTGACCTCTAGGGTACCAGGGGACATAGATGAAGTCAATGCCCTGAAGCTGCAAGTGGATCAATGGAAAATCCCCACTGGACTAGAGGACCCACACATCCCAGGTAAACCGACACACACACACACACACACACAGTTGGAGCAGCATCTCTGTTAAAGACACACTGCTGTCATGTACTCTCACACTGTTTAAATGTCATTCTCTAGGGTTAAAATGTGCTTGTGTGGAGCTCTCACTCTGTCTGTGTGTCTCTAGCGTCTCTGCTGAAGCTCTGGTACAGGGAGCTGGAGGAGCCACTGATCCCGCATGAGTTTTACGAGGAGTGTATCAGTCACTATGACAACCCAGAGGCAGCTGTGAATGTGGTGCTGGGCCTGCCACACATCAACAAACTGGTGCTCTGCTACCTCATCCGCTTCCTACAGGTAACACAAACACACACACACACACAAAGCCAGTCAAACATTACAACTGTTATATTAGTGGATTGTAACAGTGATCAGTGAAGTACAGTGATCCCTCCTCCATCATGGGGGTTGCATTCAAGAACCCCCGCGAAAGGTGAAAATCTGCGAAGTAGAAACCGAATGTTTATATGGTTATTTTTGATTTATTTTTATATATTTTAAACCCATCCAAACATAAACACCCTTATAAACATTCCCCACACAGTTATACAGTATAAACTCTTCATATTCTCTTTGATGTGAGACAGGATTTGTTAAAATCATGTCTGCAAACACACTGTTTATATACCACACGCAAATACACGTATCGTATATCATTGAGGAGTTTTATTTAATATGTGATACAGTTTTAAACACACTGTAATAAACAAAGAGAAGCACAAAACAGCACAGATTAAAGTCCAAGAGGCATTACTGTATTTACATATGTAACATGAGTTTCTAACATGCCCTTTATAAAACTCTCTGAGACATTGACATACAACACCTTTCTAAACATTTGATCAAACTGACTAAAGTGGCAACTTAAAAATGACTCCAGAAACTTCAAAAAGGTTATACGTCTTACACCTGACTTGATGCCACCTGTAGAGTACTCTGCCGTGCGTTGTGTGTGCAGGTATTTGCCCAGCCTGCCAATGTGGCCATCACCAAGATGGATGTGAACAACCTGGCCATGGTCATGGCTCCCAACTGTCTGCGCTGCCAGTCTGACGACCCCAGGGTGATCTTTGAGAACACCCGCAAGGAGATGTCCTTCATCCGGGTGCTCATCCAGCGGCTGGACACCAGCTTCATGGATGGAATCCTATAGCCCCCTCCACCCGCCAAGACACACACCGCCCATACCCTCAGCTTTCTTTCCACTCTTCTCCATGACAGCCCCCACACACTCCCCCAGCACAGGAACGTCATACATATATGTCGATGCTGCTGGGTGAATATCTTGCTTCTCCAACATGTTTACTTTTCTGGAACTAACAAAAACTGCCTTGATTTGAATCTGTCCACTGTACATCTTGAGTTAAACCAGCTCCTTTTTCTATTTCTGTAGATGTAGTCTCTAACTTTACATAACAAAATCACCTGAATTATTATTTCAACATTTTCATATGTTAAAGTACTGTGTGTGCCTTCGCATACATCAATACAGTGTACACATACAGTATGAAGGAATTAGCAGGGATCTCATCATTTTGTTGGACTTGGGTTAGTTTCGTTGGTATCCTCAGAGTTCAGGACCTCAGTGGTTCATTTTAAATCCAACTTGTGTTTCATTTTTCTTTTTGTTTCCCCTGCTTACACACACACTGTCACACAAACATTGAAACAGTCATCTCACACACAAATCAGTACATGCACAAACGTGAATATTAAGCCCCGTTGTTTCACCCTCTGCAGTGTACAATACCATCTGATGCAAAACTTCAACATTCAACATTTCACTGATTAATTCAAAAACTCATTGAGATGAATGATGCATTCGTTCAGTCACACCTTACACAGCTGTGAAGGCGTCACACAGGCACTGGCTACGTACTGCATCTGCAGGGTTCAGCACTAGATTTTCACAAGATATAAAGCCTAACAGCACCATTTCATAGCTTCTTCATCATCACTCTTTGATCCTGCTACACCCGTGCCTCGGACACCAGGTGGAGAAGTGAAGCAGTGTCGCTCTGTTTTCACTGGCAGCCAATGGCTCATGTTTTACACTGCCATGACTTGGTGGGAGCTGAGAGCTCTTTACTCCTTTGTCTGATCCTGCCACAAGATGGCAAACTTGTGCTGTCTCAACCCATAATTTCATTGTGAAGTAAGACAGCAGCTCTGCTGCCCACTTTGCCATCAAGTAACATGGACACCAGATTTCAAGGCTCCAACGTTTCCAATTCGTAGACACGTTAGCATAGACTGTATTTGGATTGTTAGTGCATTCTAAAGATGTCAAGTATGAAGTGAACACTGCATACTATGCATATACTAAGGCCCATTGGCTTCCCAAGTAGTCTAATTCAGCGTTTCCCTCAAAGAAAAGCCTGAGAAGGTATAAATAATTCTTGAAATGTAATTTACAAGAGGCTATTAAAGTGTAATATTTATTCTGGTCTGCTGTCAGTTACAAAATGTTTTTGTATTTGTGTGTTTTGTAACTGAAGACTGACTGTGGACTGTGCTGAAGAAGACTATCCAATCCTGAGTTTGATTCAGCACTCACTAGTGCTAGCTGTAGCAACCAGCCATCACACAGTAATGGAAAATTGTTGATCATTTCTCATTCACTTATCCGTCCATTCATTTTCTGATCGTTTCCCCAGTCCAGATCACACTGTCTTAATTTATTGATTATATAATTGGAATCAGTTTTATATGCAGGTAGCATTTCACTCTTTAATCCATTAAACTGATTACATTCATTACATGCGATTGCTGTAGTGACAAAAATAGCTAAAATAATGAATCCTTCTAGCCAGTCATCTATAATCCAGGTGGGTTTGGTGTCCATGTTCATATTCACTGATCACTTGTGTGGGCAGTCATGTCACATGGAAGGCCAGTTTGGTCCCTCTGTCCCGACTCAGCCTGTGCTAGCAGAGGAACTGAACCTTACGTCATCGCCTTTGGTTGTAACATATAGACTGATGTCACAACAATGCTTTATCCTTTAGCATTAGGCAATCTTGAAGAAATCTGGACATGTCTGTCCCTTTTGCCGCAGTATTTAGTGCTGTCCAGTCCCTCTGGCTGGTGACCGCAGCCCTCCTGAACCCACGAGCAACAGATTTCATGTCTGAATGATAGCAGCACTGCCAGCGAGGTCCATCCATGTTTAATTACAACACAATACAGCATGCCTGCACTTCTTGGAAGGGATTTGAGAAGTGCCAGCTTTCCCACAATAAGCCCCAACACCCTCCTCCCACCCCTCCTGACCCCACACAGCAAGCTCACTAACACCACAGAGCCCCAACAGGCCTTTCTACTCACTGATTTGTGAATGTGTCTACCTGTCTGCGTGTTGTCTGTCTTTCCGTCTGTCATTGTTTACATGTACCCGTCTCCTTGCATCCATACATCTTTGTCTATGACAAAGTACAGTTGTTCATTGTATTCATTTTTGCTGTAATGAACAGAATTTCTATGTTTTTAACCCATTCTTTTTATATGATTTAATTTATTTCTATTTATTTGAGGAGATTTCCTTAATGCCTTCTTGAGATATTGTATTGTAGGCTTCAGTGTGTGTATTTGTTATGGCACGTGTGTGTGTGTGTGTGTGTGTGTGTGTGAGAGAGAGAGAGAGAAGGCTGGATGTCCGATTGTATAGTTTTAAATAGAGTAGGGCAAATATGTGTTGATGTGTGACTGTGAATCTTGCTGTACCAGTTTGATTCATTTGGGGTTTTTTTTGTGACACGACTGAAAGGATGATTGTGAATTCTCTACGAAGACACACACACAGACCATCCAGGAAAACACTGACTTCTACCTTAAAGGTCCAGATAACACTCAATCTCACAGATCATCTTTGTCTAAATTAATGTTTTACTTTGTGATGAGACTGTGATGTGTGTGTGTGTGTGCGCGCGTGTGTGATTTGTAGCTCACTCACTCTGACATACACACTCCACAGGTACGTAACATGTACATTGACACTGTACAGACTATGTAAAAAGTATATAGAGAAACAAGAGGAAAAAGTACCATATGCAACGGTGGAAATTTGCTGTGGAAGTTAATGTAACAGGATGGAGGTTGTTTAATTTCTCTTTTGTTAAGTCTTGTCAAAGTGTAAATTTTCCTCAAACTGATAGAGATCTAATAGAGTTGGCTATTTAAAACCCATCTCTGAAGTCTTGATTTCCACCCATCATCCATTCAAGTAACAAAGTGTTTTTCAGCCCCAAAATCTGTAACGGTAGGTCTGATTCATACTCCAGAAAGAAGTGATTTGTCTGGAGGACTCTCAACAAGTATGATAATATGAGATATGCACAGCTCTTGTGTTGAGACAGTATTTTACTGCAGACTTTCAAAGCAGAGACAGCCTGCTTCCTGCTGGACTCTACAGTATGACTTCCTGACATTTGACCATGTTGACCACAGGATTCAAGTCATGATAGTCAGATAGTTCCCAAATTTGGGGAAATTGCTGGCTTGACTCCAAGCTGGTGGCAAAAGCTAGATTTGTTTTAAAAAAGTGTGCGCTTTCAGATAACTCCAAAACTGTAATAGTTACCTTATGTTATTTATCTCATTTCACATGTAGAAATTGAAGCCTAAAATGATTTTGGTTGAAGTCTCTAAGAACTCACACACTGTGAATGCATGTAGGATCAAGTCCTCTCTTTATAGCAGGTTTGTATTCACTGTCCTATCTCTTACACAAAATCCAGGCGCCTGAATCGGTTACTCTGCAGATGTCCACATGGCAGGTTGCTACAGCAGTGTAAAATCTCAAAGTGTTTGCATAGTAACTGATGAGAATATCTGTTTTTGTCATGAAGGTGAGATCATCTGTTCGGTCACTCATACATTAGAAAAAATGTGAAAAGGAACAAATTAGTAACAAATTTGTCCCTCATTTGACAAATGACTTCTTTATGAGGAATGAATATAGGCAAATGTTTGCATTTTATCTCCTGTCAAACCACTTAGTAAATGAGAAGCCTTGGAGATAGCCAGGCCAGGCTGACATAGTGCGGCAGTGTGTATGAGTGTGTATGTGGTGTGTGTCTGTGAGAGTGTCTTTGTTTTATGTAAGAATTGGTTGTAGTTAGACCCAGCAAATCAACCAGTTAGCATGCAGACAAAGGGTCTTCACTCTCTTCAACTTGAATTTACTAAAATATGAGAATATACAAGGAAAACAAACTGAATTTACAGAAAATGAGTGTTACAGTATTTAGCTTTAAAAATCCACTAAGAAAAAGATTAAGCTCTTTTTAATCCGTTTTTGATTGTTTTTTCTACTTGGTTCCTACTAATGATGAATTGGTAGTCGGTGTTGATGCTGTTTGTCTGCTGTAAAGAAAATGACAATGAAGAGAAGGTGTGAGGCAGCTGTTGTGAAATGGCTCTTTGCCTCAACATCAATCCTACAGTTTTTCAGTTGTATCTTAATGTCCACTGTCACTCACTCTGTCCAAGGGAAGCCTGGAAGTGTAACAGACGCTGGTTTAATAAACAGTTCAAATGTCAAACTAACACTGTTTGCGCTCTTTTACTTGCAGGGAAAAACAAAGTTACAAAAAACAAAATAAATGTAACAAATTCTACAACAGCTTCATCCACTTCTCTGCTGTCCCCATGTTTAAATGTTCAGCACAGTATGCACGCTCACATACTTCCTCCACAAAAAAGGTTCAGTATCAAACAAACAGGGGAGAAGTGACTGGTGCTGAAGCTGTGCCTTCAGAACAGTGAAAAGTAGTAAGTACCTGAACATGAACTCAAACTGACCACAGTCCCTCCTCCCTTGTCAAAGAGAAAATGACAGACTTTTCACAGCCACCTTTTACTCCTGCAGGGAGCATCTCATCGTCATAGATGTGTTTCTGGATTTGGTCACATATTGCTTATGTGATCTACCATCGTGTCTGTGGATTTCCATCCTTCAACCAGCAGAACGCAGAATGGGCGGAGCCTCTTCAGAGCATTGTTCCATGTGTCACAGTCTCGATCTGCGGGGTTCTTCCTGAGATCTAGAGTCAAGCAGTGTGGGGGGCAGTGTGTCCTCAACTCCTCAGCGAACTTCAGCAGGTCAGCAGGCTGAATGAAGTTGGAGCTGTTCAGGATAAAAGGCATAATGTGAAAATTATGACATACTGTTAAAACTTACTGTACACTGAATAGCAGTGGTGGAACTGGTAGGTAAATGTACGGAATAAAGTCAAAGTATCAGAAGTTAAAGTAGCTCTTACCTGATGTCGAGCCGATTCACCAGGCTTGGTGAGGGTCCTGAGAACAGCTCTGCCAGCACACACACGTTCTTGGCTGTCGACACACGCAGTCACTTAAGCTTACACAGTTAAAACATTTGGTTTTAAAACTGTTCATCAGTTAGAAAAAGACAAATAACACAGATACAAGTCACCTAGCTTTCTGATGAGATGAAATTAAAAGACGTATTTCTGACCTGTTAATGCATATCCAGAAAAAATTTGAATCCTTTTCTATAAAACAAGCTGTCAACACAACACCAACACAAGGTCGCCCTTCAAACTGAGAGAGCAAACATGTTGCCTATTTACACATCCAGCAGACACAGAGCAACCTTCCTTAGCATTCATTCAAGTGTGTCTGTCTGCTGATTCGTACTGAAGCAACAGTAGTGTACAGTGAGTTTTACACTGAAAACATAGCTGATGTGTGGAGAGAAGAAACAAAACAGCAGAAAATGACAGGCTGGAAAAGGCTAAAAGCTCTGCAGCTTGAGGGAAGGTGGTCATATTTTCTTTGTGGCTTCATCATTATGAATCCCACCTTTCACTTCATTACAAAGTCATGTGATCTTAATAGAAAAACACTGATTATAGCACTTTAAACCCACCTTGTCTACTGCTGTTTGTTCCAAAGTCAAAAAGAAAGGCTCTATGAAAGTTAAATTTAGTCCTGAACACAACAGCAATGCCAGCTGTCATACGCAGTGCTCAGAAACCAGCCAAAACCAGGAGCATTTTACTAAATATTAGTGGAGTACCACTGCTGAGGCAGCAGGAATGATCACAGCAGTCAATAACTGTACATCTCAGGATCATGGGTCAATAGTAAATATGACAAAGGTCATTGAGAAAGTTAAAAATGGAGAGTTTTCTATCCTCACGTCAGTGCAGTAGCTGATTAGTCCCTGAACTGAATCCTGTTAGTGGACAGATGTGAAGGATGTTCTTACCTAGTCGATTCTGAGCCAGGCTGAGTGTGTGGAGAGAAGACACTGACTTCAGGGCAGCCACAAGCTGATGAAGACTCTCCTCCTTTTCGCTGCACTTCTCCAGAAGGCGGCAGTCATTAAGTCGCAGCTCTGAGAGAGAAAGAACAAGAAATTCTGAAACATAGAATGAAATCTGTTCAGGAGTCTTCACCATTAGGACACATAAGAGCCTACTGTCTGCAGCATTTCATCTAATATGTCTCAGGTATACAGTGGACACACTGGCAGTTTCTCCCTGTACCATTTCTCTCTTCCTCCCATTTAAAACTGATAAGTAGCAGCAACTGCATCCGTAACTTGTTGTGTAAACTGACACAGACGACCCTAAAACACACTGCTGCCAGCCTGCAGACAACACAGACCTTAAACCAACTCTGGACTACAAACCATTTCATTCCCCTTCTCCGCCTTCTTACCTTCCAACTTGCAGTTCCTCAGCAGATTCAGGATCTCAGGGAGACAGTCAGACAGCTTCAAGTCTTCCAAGTTGAGACTCTTCAAGAAGTGATTTGATTCTAAAAAGTGACCACATGCCATTACTTACAGCACTTTAGACTACAACTGGTGTAGACCTACACCAATAAATGGACCCAGCTAATATTAGTTTATTAGTTTATTACGACCCATGTTTAATTTCTCATATGACTGATGATGATGTTCTCTGTACATGTGGCATCTACTGCACGTCTGTCCGTCCCAGGGAGAGAGATCCCTCATCTGTGGCTCTTCCTCAGGTTTCTTCTTTTCCCTTGAAGGGTTTTTTGAAGTTTTTC